>LVTN01000120.1:46779-86228 GCA_001649415.1 Musa itinerans | reverse complement strand
GGAATAGGGCAAGGTTCGCCCGAGTTCTGAGGATTTAAAGGCTGATAGAGGCAAATTAAAACGGAGGAGACGAACAATTGACATAAAAAATCATAGCTTCATGTTCTCATAAACTTTATCAGAAAACAAGAGTTGCAGCTGCCCACTACACTCTACGGAAACTCTGGGAATTTGGAAGAACAGTCCCGATGCAGAAACTTGATGATCGGATCGGAGCAACCTCTGAAGATGAAGAATCGGGTTTCCCAGGAAGCGAAAGCAAAACAAGAAAAGAAAGCAAGAGAGATGGCAATCTGCATCTGCGGGACTTACCGATTCCACTTCCGAAGATATCATGAACGGATCGTTGCCTCGCCAGCGATCGAGGAGAGGATCCCGCAACGGGACGATCTGGGTCGGAGATCATGATCGGGCGGCGACGAAGCAGCTCGTTCTTCTCTTCCTACTTCGTTCTGAGAGGCTGAGGGGAAAGAGGTTGGTGGTTTGCCTTTTCGTGGGTGGAAAAAGGACGAGAGAAACTCTGTGCAGACTAAGCTGTATAAAGAAATTATAGAGGCTTCATCAAAACCGTTAATTCTACGCTCCCTTTGATCTCAACCACTCGAATGTTTTAGCCAAATCAACTTATAAGCCCTTGCTCTTGAACAAGTTTGGACGGATCCGATCTATATATATATATATATATATATGTCTCAATCAAAACATAGTCCAAAACTACAAAAATAATTATCTAAGATGTTTCCAAGATAAAAATATTAAACTCTTAATGTATCGTTTATACAAAAACCAAGGTTAAAAGAGATTTCCTATTCTTTTTTTTTCTACGCTCAAGTTAGTGATCCGAGGTAGATAAGTGTAAACACAAGCAGTGAAAAATGATCCTAACTCTTCCACTTCGTTAAAAACAAGCTTTTATAATTGGTTAGAAAGGAGCAAAAATATTCTACAACTCAACCTCTTCTAACAACCTCTCCTTAGTCTTTTTCCCTACGTCGGTGACAAGAGTGAGATATCTTATAATCATCTCCCTTGGACCTTTGTCCATATGGGTAGTCCGATGATGGATAGCTTTTGTCACTTTCTTCCATCTTGGATGTCACGTGGAGGGCACATGTCAAATAGGTTTCTCCAACTCACGCGTCTCAAACATATTTTGCATTGTGCCTCCTATTATGGTGAATTTTTCTCATATGGGTCAGAATTTTTTAACTCACGTGCTCTCATGAATGGTTATCGTGCATCCACAACATCTTCGTCAACGGTCTGTTTGTTGCTTTTATGTGCTTGCACAGATCCTTTGCAGTATGTTTTACCTTTATTTTGTATATTTTTTCTTAAAAATTATGAGTAATAACATATCATAGTACTATAAAGCGACCGCTCACCATGATGGGCAAAACTACCCTAAAATAGCCCCATTTTCATGTGACATAACTTGTTTTCTACAATGTTCGTTGAAGTGCAAAACGTTAGCCATCTCAGTACCTTGGAACCCCCTAGGTGGCACCTAGTTGGGTAGAGGTTTGGGGTAGTGTTGCACATTGATTGAATTTCACAAGTATATACACTAAGTCTACGGAAAGTTGCTATCATGCCCAACACCTAATTAGTAGTCGTTTACGGACTTATAACTATTCTTTTGCTTTCTCAAAATCTTTTTTTTCTCCTTTCTCTATTGCACACTGAGTGTTTACTAAATTTTTTGTAAAGTTGCCCTCTTTGTGAGACATTGAGACTTGTCCATCGCTTGCTTTCGAACTAATCAATTTGCTCTTTTATAAGTCCTATGAGACCTGAGTGAGATTGTAACTAGGCTGACCCTTTACACACAGATAACACAATAGTGCCTCATGACTTAGGCAATCCTAGCTATGTCAACGACATTAGCGCAAGGATGCCTCATGATTTAATCAATCCCGGCTAAGTCCATGATATTGGCGCAAGGGTGCTTCATGACTTAGGCAATCTCAATTAAGTCTGTAATATTAACGCATAGGTACCTCATGACAAACAATTCCAACTAAGTTTATGATATTGTGGTATCAGAGTGAGCAAGCAATTTGAGCAAACAACGAAAAATTATCACGTTCTTGCTACAACGAATTATCATGGTGAATTGAGTAAGATGAGGCAAGCCGAACCATTGCCCAAGTAGTCATAGGTGGGTTACAAGTGCAAACTCACTCTCAAGATATTTGAGCCACTCAAGAAAAGCGTGATAGTATACAAGATGAGTGAGAAGTTAGCTATTCTTTATGAGTAGATGAGGCACAATTTAGATCGCCAACCGAGAAAAGAAGCCATAAGGAGTGGTTTACAGTTAGGAAACCTATTTTGACATTCTTGAAGCGAGTTTAGAGGAACTCTACTAAGGCCTATGAAAGCTTCTTAGGGTAGAGAACTCATAAGAAGAAGTAGAATCTTAGATTGACAAGGTCGAGTCCCTAACCGATCGATTGATAGAAGACACCAAAGACTACATGAAATCATAGTGGAACTCATGTCCAGGGTTACATTACTCATAAGGGCTCTTAATGCGAGAGGGAGCAACACTCGTGTTTCTCCACCACAAACTTGAGGTCACTCGAGCCGCATTGTTACGGAGGTGCCAAGGATGCGAAGGAGCTCGAGAATTTCCTATTTGACATAGAAAAGTACTTGCAAGTTACAAGACCTGATTCTAAAGAAACCAAAATTTCGATAGCAATCATATATCTAAATAGGGATACAAAACTTTAGCGACGAATACATTGGGAAGAAATCCAATAAGGTTGGTGTTGAGTTAACACATGTAAAGACTTAAACTAGGAGTTGAAAACCTAGTTCCTACCCAAGAACACAAAATTCATCACAAGAAGAAAGTTAAGACAATTCTGCCAAAGTACTTCTATTCGGGACCATGTAAAGTAATTTTCTACACTGATGCTAGATATACAAGACATGTCCGAGAAGGACAAATTATTCAGCTTCATTGATGGCCTAAAGCTGTGGGTATAATAAGAACTACATTGAAGGAATGTCACTGATGTGATTTAGGCAATCATACTCATGGAAAGGCTCACTTTATTTCCTTGGAGGACTTGGGGAAGAAAGGTCATTGACTTTGTTTCCTCAGAAGACCCAGGGAAGAAGAAACAATTTCCAAGAAATCACCCACCCAAATGTTCCTGAGGGAAGGAGTGTGGGGGTGAGCAAAAGAAAAGGAATTTTCATAAAGGGCCAAGCTCAAAAGGCAAGGCCACAGAACCTAAACCTAGCATATGCTTCTTGTACGAAAGACTCCATATGGTGAGAGAGTGCCTATAAAAGTAAGTACTCAATACCTTAATAATAATAATCCATCCCCCTAGATCGAATAAGAGCAAGGCCATCGTCCTTAGTTCAAGTAGTTCGAAATCTAATAGCGATGATGAGGAGTCGCAAGAACCTCGGATGGGAGCAATACGTTTATTGAATGTGTTGTAGGGTCAAGTGAGGGAGAACATAAAGATGAAGCCACAGAAAGCAAAGAGCAGTGAGTTGATATATATGGACATCAAGTTAAATGACTGAACAACCCATGCGATGGTGGACACGGGTGCTACCCACAATTCCATTACCGATTGAGAAGCAAAGCAATTTGGGCTAAACTTGGAAAAGAACTCAAGTCGGATGAAGGTGATGGGCCTTGAATTCAGAGGAGGCAAACTAAGAGTGGTGCAGTCTATTGAATTCCATAATCGAGGATCGAAGTGCCTCGTCGACTAACAGTTTAATAGGCCTCGGGTGCTCCTGGGATGTCAGCACCACGTCAGGTCAGGGAATCTCGACAGGTGTCGATGGTGGTGGAGCCGAGGTCTATGATTGAGTTGATGGTTTTGCCTATTGGACCAACTAGAGCAAAAGTGGAGTGATGACTTATATCATGCTTGTTAGCATATGTACTTCTTGAGTGAGGTTTAAGAACAACTCAACATGGATGAGTAGGTGGCTTGGGGCTATCCTTGGGGGTGAGGGAATTGGGTCATTGAATAGGCATTAGTATTGCATCAATATCTATACTAAAGTGAATGCACCAATGTGTGCGAATGGGTGGTTGTTATCTCCCCTTGGATAAAAGTATTGTGGGTTTGAGGCAAAGTCTCATAGCTCAAGCATTTATTGAGGGGATTGATGGGTCTTATGATATCGGACCCTCCTTCTAGTGTTAAAATATTATGGGAAGATATTATTGACCTATTGGTCAGCTTGACGTAGTCCAATTATGTATATGCAGGATTGTCCAATATGTCTCCGATGTGAAAACGTTGAGCTTCCGATATGCCACATATACAAAAGGCTAAGCTCGAGAGAGGTTTCTTGACCCGATCTATTCGATACTAAAGTTAGTAACCCCAGATAAACACATATGAATACGAAAAGTGATCCCTCCTCTCCCACTGAGCTAAAAAATATACTTTTATATATAGTCGTAAAGGAGTAAAATATTTTATGGATGATGCCCTCAATCGCCCCTAACAATCTCTTCTTGACTTTTTCTCCATGTGGGCGATAAGAATGGGACAGCTTACAATCGTCTGTCTTAGATCCTTGTTCATATGAGTAGTGGATAACCCCGATCCTTGTTCATATGAGTAGTGGATAACCTTTGTCTTTTTCTTTCGACTTGAAAGCCTTAAATTGTTGGTAATATATTTATATATATATATTGTTGGACGTGCATTTGGGTTTGAACCCAATAGAGATTTATATAAGGGAATTAGCTGTCAAAAATATATAGCAAGACCCGGTAAGAACTATGTGGGAGGCTTAACCCCTTCAACATTTAAATCGGTAAAAGAGTCGAATGATTTGATCTATATTGTTGGACGTGCATTTGGGTTTGAATCAAATAGAGATTTATATAAGGGAATTAGCTGTCAAAAATATATAGCAAGACCCGGTAAGAACTATGTGGGAGGCTTAACCCCTTCAACATTTAAATCGGTAAAAGAGTCGAATGATTTGATCACCCATCATATCTATTTGGATCAACTTGAAATTAGAGCGAGCATGTCACAAAGAATATTTAGGATCCCTTTTTATAATGCTTTAAATGATTATCGAATTCGGGATCATCATTAAGTATTTTCGGTTCGTGGAATCAAGTGGCAAATATGAGAATTGTGAATTAGTGATTTTGCTGGGTCAATCTCTATTGGCGCCACATCATCTTCCTCATTGGATATATATTGATTGAATGTTGGCAAAGTAGGACCCATCTGTTGACATGTCGATCAAGTTGCAATGAAAAGTTGACTTAGGGTCAAATTTTATCAGTTAATTTTATCGACTCGACTACCTCTTTTCCTACTAAATCGGCCTCAAATCCAGTTAAAAGATTTCAGAATCCAATTTAAAATGGATCGAGAATAGATAATAATAACAATAATAATATAATACCGATATTACTCACATACTTTTAATCTAATTAAGGATATGTCTTTGATTCTGTGTCTCTGATGCCGTACACGTAATCGCGTGGTGTCCGAACTCGTGACGCCGCGAGGTGGTTTTGGAGGGTTCTTGAAGGCCGCGGCGATTGTTAGGGAGAATGGCGTGCCGAGAGAAATATCTTAACCGAATTAACAGACCTAATAAATTCCAGTTGCTCCGTTAAACATGGGGAATCCAGAACAACTTGTTGGTTCACGACTTCTCCTTTTTGCTCCTCCCCTTCCGTTGCTGATATAAACGGAGACGAGAGCGTCGTACTCTTTCGAGAGTCCACAAAGGTCCGCCAATCGCCGATCGCCAATCACCAATCACGGTCGATCGAGGAGGAGGAGGAGGAGAGAGACAATAAATGTCTCAACTTTCACTGCTTTTCCGTCTTCGATCTCTCTTCCCTGCTTGATTTCCGTCTCGGTCCGACGGAAACGATCTGGGTGGGTTTTGATTTCTCTTGTTATTGTTGAGTTTGTTGCTGTATTTGCCCTCGCAATGCCTCCTCCCACGTTGAGTCGAGTTAAAGATTCGATTTTTAGGCGAAACCGGAGAGGGTGCCCTCCGCGAGATCTCCAGATGTCGACAGGATCGATGACGGAATCGACGTGCTCGAGCTCGAGTCGGGTCCCTGACCGGAGCGGTCGGGGTTGGACCTGGGAAGAGAACAAGCTATTCGAGCTCGCCCTGGTCGCCTTCGAAGAAGACGCCCCGGACCGCTGGGAGAAGGTGGCGGCGTGCGTGCCGGGCAAGACGGTGGAGGAGGTGAAGATCCACTACCAGCTGCTCATCGACGACTTGAATGCGATAGAAGCTGGGCGGTTCTCGTACCATCCATCGTTGACGTCCAACTCGGAGGACTGCTACGCGTCAAAGCAGCCTTCCTGTGCCAGCGGAAAGAGGTCCGCGCCGAGGGCACCATCGGAGCATGAGAGGAAGAAAGGAGTGCCGTGGAGTGAAGAGGAGCACAAGTATGTTTCCCACCCACATCCTGTTCGTCGTATCGGCATGCGTTTATTATCTTAGGTCATCTTGCTCGTCAACATATTTTGCAGGCTGTTTCTGATGGGTCTCACGACGCATGGCAAAGGGGACTGGAGAAATTGATATATATGGACATCAAGTTAAATGACTGAACAACCCATGCGATGGTGGACACGGGTGCTACCCACAATTCCATTATTGACTGAGAAGCAAAGCAATTTGGACTGAACTTGGAAAAGAACTCAAGTCGGATGAAAGTGGTGGGCCTTGAATTCAGAGGAGGCAAACTAAGAGTGGTGCAGTCTATTGAATTCCATAATTGAGGATCGAAGTGCCTCATCGACTAACAGTTTAATAGGTCTCGGGCGCTCCTGGGATGTCAGCACTACGTCGGGTCAGGGAATCTCGACAGGTGTCGATGGTGGTGGAGCCGAGGTTTATGAATGAGTTGATGGTTTTGCCTATTGGACCAACTAGAGCAAAAGTAGAGTGATGACTTATATCATGCTTGTTAGCATATGTACTTCTTGAGTGAGGTTTAAGAACAACTCGACATGGATGAGTAGGTGGCTTGGGGCTATCCTTGGGGGTGAGGGAATTGGGTCATTGAATAGGCATTAGTATTGCATCAATATCTATACTAAAGTGAATGCACCAATGTGCGCGAATGGGTGGTTGTTATCTCCCTTTGGATAAAAGTATTGTGGGTTTGGGGCAAAGTCTCATAGCTCAAGCGTTCATTGAGGGGATTGATGGGTCTTATGATATCGGACCCTCCTTCTAGTATCAAAATATTATGGGAAGATATTATTGACGTATTAGTCAGCTTGACATAGTCCAATTATGTATATGCAGGATTGTCCAATATGTCTCCGATGTGAAAACGTTGAGTTTCCGATATGCCACTTACACAAAAGGCTAAGGTCGAGAGAGGCTTCTTGACCCGATCTATTTGATATTGAAGTTAGTAACCCCAGATAGGCGCATATGAATACGAAAGGTGAAAAGTGATCCCTCCTCTTCCACTATGCTAAAAAATATACTTTTATATATATTCGTAAATGAGTAAAATATTTTATGGATGATACCCTCAATCGCCCCTAACAATCTCTTCTTGACTTTTTTTCCATGTGGGCGATAAGAATGGGACAGCTTACAATCGTCTGTCTTAGATCCTTGTTCATATGAGTAGTGGATAACCCCGATCCTTGTTCATATGAGTAGTGGATAACCTTTGTCTTTTTCTTTCGACTTGAAAGCCTTAAATTGTTGGTAATATATATATATATATATATATTGTTGGACGTGCATTTGGGTTTGAATCAAATAGAGATTTATATAAGGGAATTAGCTGTCAAAAATATATAGCAAGACCCAGTAAGAACTATGTGGGAGGCTTAACCCCTTCAACATTTAAATCGGTAAAAGAGTCGAATGATTTGATCACCCATCATATCTATTTGGATCAACTTGAAATTAGAGCGAGCATGTCACAAAGAATATTTAGGATCCCTTTTTATAATGCTTTAAATGATTATCGAATTCGGGATCATCATTAAGTATTTTCGGTTCGTGGAATCAAGTGGCAAATATGAGAATTGTGAATTAGTGATTTTGCTGGGTCAATCTCTATTGGCGCCACATCATCTTCCTCATTGGATATATATTGATTGAATGTTGGCAAAGTAGGACCCATCTGTTGACATGTCGATCAAGTTGCAATGAAAAGTTGACTTAGGGTCAAATTTTATCAGTTAATTTTATCGACTCGACTACCTCTTTTCCTACTAAATCGGCCTCAAATCCAGTTAAAAGATTTCAGAATCCAATTTAAAATGGATCGAGAATAGATAATAATAACAATAATAATATAATACCGATATTACTCACATACTTTTAATCTAATTAAGGATATGTCTTTGATTCTGTGTCTCTGATGCCGTACACGTAATCGCGTGGTGTCCGAACTCGTGACGCCGCGAGGTGGTTTTGGAGGGTTCTTGAAGGCCGCGGCGATTGTTAGGGAGAATGGCGTGCCGAGAGAAATATCTTAACCGAATTAACAGACCTAATAAATTCCAGTTGCTCCGTTAAACATGGGGAATCCAGAACAACTTGTTGGTTCACGACTTCTCCTTTTTGCTCCTCCCCTTCCGTTGCTGATATAAACGGAGACGAGAGCGTCGTACTCTTTCGAGAGTCCACAAAGGTCCGCCAATCGCCGATCGCCAATCACCAATCACGGTCGATCGAGGAGGAGGAGGAGGAGGAGAGAGACAATAAATGTCTCAACTTTCACTGCTTTTCCGTCTTCGATCTCTCTTCCCTGCTTGATTTCCGTCTCGGTCCGACGGAAACGATCTGGGTGGGTTTTGATTTCTCTTGTTATTGTTGAGTTTGTTGCTGTATTTGCCCTCGCAATGCCTCCTCCCACGTTGAGTCGAGTTAAAGATTCGATTTTTAGGCGAAACCGGAGAGGGTGCCCTCCGCGAGATCTCCAGATGTCGACAGGATCGATGACGGAATCGACGTGCTCGAGCTCGAGTCGGGTCCCTGACCGGAGCGGTCGGGGTTGGACCTGGGAAGAGAACAAGCTATTCGAGCTCGCCCTGGTCGCCTTCGAAGAAGACGCCCCGGACCGCTGGGAGAAGGTGGCGGCGTGCGTGCCGGGCAAGACGGTGGAGGAGGTGAAGATCCACTACCAGCTGCTCATCGACGACTTGAATGCGATAGAAGCTGGGCGGTTCTCGTACCATCCATCGTTGACGTCCAACTCGGAGGACTGCTACGCGTCAAAGCAGCCTTCCTGTGCCAGCGGAAAGAGGTCCGCGCCGAGGGCACCATCGGAGCATGAGAGGAAGAAAGGAGTGCCGTGGAGTGAAGAGGAGCACAAGTATGTTTCCCACCCACATCCTGTTCGTCGTATCGGCATGCGTTTATTATCTTAGGTCATCTTGCTCGTCAACATATTTTGCAGGCTGTTTCTGATGGGTCTCACGACGCATGGCAAAGGGGACTGGAGAAACATATCTCGAAATTTCGTGACCACCAGGACGCCCACACAAGTGGCCAGCCATGCCCAGAAGTACTTCAACAGGCAAAACTCGGGCGGCAAAGACAAGAGGAGATCCAGCATTCATGACATTACGATTGCCAGTTTGTCACACACCGAGCTGCTCGCCCCCGCTCAGCTGCGGAGGACTCCCACACCGCAGGCGCAGGCTACTTCGACTGCTCTGCCGAGGACCTTCTCCTTGCAACGAAATGACGCTGCTGGTGTTTCTAATGCACCGGTGCGCGCGAACCAGTTCATGCAACAGCAGTTTGGAGCAGCACCATATGGGATGACAATACAGGTTCAGAATCCGCAGAATGCCGCCGGTCTCCATGGTAATGTTGTTTGTGACGATAGTTCCTTGTTTCAGATGCAGTCAAACCAGCAGATTCACGGACCCGATTTCGGAGAATACTGAACAGAATCTGAGGGTTAATGGAGCGGTGTCACCGCTGCTCGTCTCTGGGTATCGTATCGTAGGGCAGTAGATGAGTGGGTCATGCAAACTCACAACTTAGAATTGGTTAGGCAGTCAGTGTGTAGAGCATTAAGTTTATCAACGCTTGTTTTCTTATACTTCATGCCATTTTGCACCACAGATTATGTTCGTTCGTTGACTCTGAAAGGCTCTGCATGAGAGGGGAGTCCTCTTTCTTTCTTTCATGTGCTACTGCGAAGAACTCAAAAACTACACCTGTTTCCCGGTCATAGACAACGACAAATCATGGACTGGTGGATTTTTCTGGTTTGTGGAAACAGAACATCGGCCCTCATGATTTGACTGAAGTGGAAACTGAACATTGCTTTTGTAGGGTAAACCAGAAAACTCAGTCAACTCTAAAACTCAAGAGAGGCAGTAGGATCAACTTTATTCTAGTCTGATGTGCCACTGGGTTGATTAAGAACATAAGCATGATCATGGAGATATTATTCTTCTAAACCACTTATTCTGTAAGAAACTGTTAAGATTATATTCTGACATAAGTAATAACCCGTCAACTAATCGAAGTTGACGTGGAGGATGAAAGCCAAGTCATGCCCCTCACTTATCTGCAACGTAATAATCCGTTTGTCGGCTGTTATGGGCAATGGTCCACGGGGGATAGTATAGATCAACCCTAGCCACTACTAGATGCAATAGTCCTTGGGCGATCGAACTCTTCTGTCGGCCTCTATGGACGATAGGCGGTAAGAAGCCATTCGAGTCAACCTTGTCAACCGTTGGAGGCAATGGTCCCTAGGAGGTCGAATATACTTGTGCCCCTTTCTATTGGCCTATGCGGACAATAGACCATAGGGAGCCCTACGAACCATATGTCTATATGGATAAATGACAAAAGGAAGACATGAAGGGACCCCCCGATTGCTCTTGCTCCCATTACTCTATGAGAAATTGACTTGGCTATCGGAGGGGTCGGGTCGAGAAATTTCCTCGACATTGACCTTTATTTAGGATCCCCGAGAAAACCAAAATTAGTATCGGACACTCAAATACCACCTCGGCCACCTTGTTCCTATAGCGATCGCTCCGTCCGTCCGTCACAAGGGCCACGTGGATGACTCTATGCCTTCGGATTAAGATCGAGCCATGTTGACATCTGGTTGACGGCATCGAGGCAGTAACAGCAACATTCCAAGTTCCTATGGTATTCGACAAGATGGCAATTCACTGTCTGCAATCTACAAAGATTTGAGACAAATATATCAACGAACATTACATGTTCATCACGTTGAGGTAGCCGTCACTGTGTCTCTAAAGCATGCAGCGAGCCTTATCCATATGGAAATTGAAGACAAGCTAAAATTAAATTTAGCACTGCGTTTACCAACTTGCGGTCAATCATCCATTAAAAGGAAACTTCAACCGCTGCTATGCCTGGAAGCAAAATAATCAAACTTAAGAAGATCACAAAGTCTCAGCATCATCAAGTATATATATATGCATTTTATCATCAGCATCATCGGATGAGAACTCTTTCAGAAAGACAAAATGCTCGATTTGCTGCATGATTCATTATGTCTGTACTGAAATTACCTCCTTCCGATAGAAATTTCCAACAGCATTCGTCTTTCGGAAGACCTCAGAGAATTGCCGAACAGCGCCTGTGCGAGTGCTCGCAAATACATGGATTGTGATAGCATCTGATATCACCTTGATCAAGACTACATATGAATATCTTCCTTGAAAAGCATATTGACACTTTCGCAAGTTAAAAGTCGTAAACAAAATCATCTCAAATGAGTATGTGTCGCACTAAAAGATGTATCTCACAGTTTAATTCAACATATTATTAAACATGATGATTAGGGCAAGTTAGAATAAATGCAAGAAAGTTGAAGGTTACAAAATATTGACATTGGGAAAAAAGTATAGCTCAAGTTAAATCATTAACCTTGAGAAATGAAACTAATTTACCATCACAGTCGATGCAGTTCACAAGTATTCATCCAGCTCTAATGTCGAACCCAATAGGTCAACCCTCGCGTCCGACACAGATCTGCTCTAAAAAGAGACAGATAGAAAATTAACGTGCTGTACCTTCTCCCACTCAAACATGAAACTTTCCGAGAAAGAACAGGAGCACAGCACTGACAATGGCTCATCTTATCCTATTGGACTTATAGCATGTAATATAACACAAGGCAAAAGCACGAAGCGGTTCTATCATCTGACGAATGGGCATATGGATGTAAACCCATTTACGGTCCTATTAATCGGTACACGTGAAGATTCATTGTGTTATAACCGGCAACAATAGTTTTATGTCTGGCTTTTTAGATTATATAATGTTATTTAATTAAGTAAAATATATTATAGATTTAATTGGATTCTGATTGTGATTATCGATCAACAATTTTTTAAAAAATTATGATATAATTCTTTAAAAGACACTTGATGAGAGAGGCACTCATAATTATTTATTCTAAATCCTCGAGAGACTCTCTTAATTACTTATCTTAAATCCTCTGTTCTCATATATAAATAAATAGAATATTTTAGGGTGTAATATCTTTTCTCGTCTCCCCTTGGTCCATATTTCATCACTTATAGTGGTTTTGAGAAGAATAGGAAGAAAGAATAAGACGAATCTAAAACTCTTTGCATATCATTATCACTGCTTACTTTGGATCGAATAACGGTGTACTTGTAGATCATATAAAGATTTTCTAAACGATATCAAGAGATATGTAATCCTGATATTGATTTATCATTATTTGATTTTGATTATGGCATTAAATAAAATAAAAATATGATTATAGTTTTATATTTATAGTTGGTATTAGATCTATGTTTGAAATCAAAATATTTTAGATTGTAAAAGTATTAGATCTATTATTGTTATTGTCTTTCGCTTGCGAAAGGGTTATTATCACTTTTCACTTGCAAAATGGTGTTTCTATTCTGAACATGTGACGCTTGTCTCACATGATCTATTTATTTTCATATGACTCACCTAAGTCTATAGTTCTCTTGCCTACCCACGGGCATTGCAAGGTTCCTTAGGGAAATCACAAATGAAAAGTCTTTGGATCGACGGATTGCCATCTACAGCCTATTGTCGGTGATGGCGTAGTATAGGGCGATGGCCTACTATGGTCATCAAACTTGTCGAGGACTACTGCTGTTGCATAATGGCTATCGTAGCAATGAACTGAAAGTGAATGACAATATTGAGGGTGGTGGTCGCGAGCCCTACGGTGGGCAATGATGCATGCAGAGGTGCGATAGCTAATAATGGTCTCTAGAGTTGTTGCAATAATAGCCCAATTAAGAGTTGCAGGTTGTAGGTGACAATGCAGCACCACAGGTAGCATCGCCAGTAGGTTCTCGAGCTAAGGCGACGTTGGGTAATCACTTGTCATAAAGAGGACATCACCGTGAGGCGGTCGCGCATTGACGATACAATCTTTTAAATTTAACTCTAAGTGATTGAGGTCTTTTTTTCACCTTCTTAACTCCTTTAAAAGAATTTTGAAGAACCTCTCAAGAACTTTTGGAGGTGTTGGCGATCGTAATTTTCTTAAATTTGCATTCGGCTAACCCTTGATAGATAAGAATAAGAGTTTTCTTGTTTTTCTTCCTCATGGCTTTCAAGGAATCTCTTTAGCATGCTAATGCCATAAGAATATATCATCTTGATGCTCCTCATAGCCTTTCCCTACTACCTCTAATATATCTTATGATCCAAACAAAACATTCATCTAGTTTTCGTACTTATTTTTTGTAAAGCGAGTTCTTGAAGTTACATACTAATAGCCATTTTGATTTAGCTTTGATACCATTTTTAAGGGGAAAAAAATGAGATCAAAAGAGTTAGAGAGCTAGAATTGAGGAATGAAATAAGAGATAAATTAAAAATTTTATTTAATGTAGATAAGTCTCTAAATTTTTTTTGTTCACTCTTTTTCCCATGATAAAACTCATCTATTCATAGGGCCATAGATAAGAGTTACAAAAATCAATTGGTAAGGTTATATTAATATATTTTTATTGTATGTAACATATCTAATTAACTAGTGATTTATTATTGTATGTAACATCTCCATTCTCACTAAATTCTAAAAGTTATAATTGTTTCCACCAAGTGATCATGAGAGAGATTTTGATCCTCTCTTTTAATTAAATTCAATTCTCGTAACATTTACTGAAAGCTGAGGACAAGAAGGTATAGATGAAGAAAGGCTTCTTCAAGATCCACAAACAGAGTAGGCAAGGGAGAAGGCCGAAGAAGGAGTCCACAAGGAGACCCATGGAGAAGGTTGGTTAGAGCAAAGGCAAACATATTAGGGTTTGAGAGCAGATCATCTTCAATTGAACTTTGAATTACAACCATCTAATGCCATTATAAACGTCAGATCATATGTTAGCGATTAGATTAGGGCTAGATTCAAACATATGATAAGTAACTTGATGTCTTGATCATCCAATTGATAACTGACCATAATTTGATAGTACAACTCGTAATATACATATATACATACACGCATGGGGAGCATAACATAATTTCACTGTAATAACCCATCATCATCATCAATTCATCAATATCATTTATGAATCTTTTCTTATCATAGAATCATATCTTTTCTCATCATCACTATCGTTATATGTATATGGTTTATGGAAGCATGTTGAGTTAGAAAGGACGACGACCACCATCATCTACTCATTAGATTTGTGTTGTGGTGGAGGAAGAATCATAATAAATTTATCTTGAAAGAAATTTGATGACTTTCATCTTTGTGGCAAATCAAGATATTACCTTTGCCTTTGATCATTACTTTTAAGGAGTCCCTAAAATAGAGTCCTTCATTCGTTGTTTCATCCAACTCGATGAATAAATTTTTGTAACCACACATATGATTGCTAGCTTCGGTGTCTGAGTACCACTTATATTGCATGATGATATTTTTTTTCTTTATGTGCTAGCAACAAAAGAGATTCTTCTTTCTTCTTTTCAATATCGTTAGTATTTTCTTCTACTTGATTGTTTTTGTTGTAATAGCATTCAAAAGCATAATGACCATATTTTTTACAACAATAGTATTAAACTTTCGAATGATTTTACTTTTAGCCTCTTATATTTTTTTTTCTTATTTTTTTTTGGACTTTGATCTTTTTTATTATTTATTCCTCTTCCTCCTTAGTCATGTCTTCTATCACAACTATGGCTTCTTTCATATTCTCGGTCTCTTCCATGACTATGATCACTTGAGCTTTTATTTCTTTTTTTTTTAAGTGAGACTTCTTTGGAAAACTTATTCCACTACATCTAGTTTCTTCTTATTAACTAAATATTCATATACTTGCAAAGAATCCATTAGCTTATCAATAGTCATTTGGTCTAAATCCTTTGATTCTTGGATAGTGACCATGATAAAATTAAACTTTTTATGTATTGACTGAAGTACATTCGTGATCACACAAATATGTTCTAGATTCTCACTATTTCTTTTTAGTTGATTGACAATGGTAAAAACTCTTATAAAATAATCTAAGATAACCTCGTACTCATTCAATTGCAATGTTTCAAATTCAACTCTTAATAATTAAAGTCAAATGTTTTTCACCTTCTCAACTCATTTGAAAGAGTTTTGAAGAATCTCCTAAGTAACTTTGGAGGTGTTGGTAGTTGTAACTTTCTTAATTTTACATTCGTCCAATCCTTGTAGATGAGGAAGAGTGTCTTCTTATTTTTCTTCCTTATGTCCTTTAACAAAATCTCTTTGGCTCACTGTAAGGATGATATCATCATGAGGCTCCTTATAGCCTCTCTCTCTAGCACCCTCATATGTCTTATGATCTAAACATGACCTTTATTTGAATGTTTCAATTTTCATAATTGTCTTTTGTAAGGCGAGATACTTGAAGTTAAATATTATTAGTCATTTTGACTTGGCTCTGAGTGTTGAAATAAGATATCACTTGAAGAAGTTACATATTATTACACTTGAAAATACCACTTTGAAGGAAAAAAAAAAGAGATTGAGAGAGTTAGAGAGGAAGAATTGAGAGATGAAATAAGAGGTAAATTAAAATTTTTATTTCTCGTAGATAGGTCTCTATACTTTTTCTTTCTCACTCTTTTTCCCATGACAAAGCTCATCTATTTATAGAGTCATTAATGAAAATTGGTTAAATTGTTACGGCTGCATTCATATTGTATATAACATATTTAATTTACTAGTAGTTTATTATTTTCATAACCTCTTTCTTCATGGTGATCTTTATCATGGTGTAGCCACTCTATTCTTACTAGATTCTAGATGTTATAATCGTTTTCTCTCATGTGATCATGAGAGGTTTCGATTGTCTCTTTTAAATAAGTTTAATTTTCTTAACATTTACTAGAAGCTAAGGACGAGAAGGCACAATAGAAAGATGTTTTTTCAAGATTCACGAATAGAGCAAGGGAGCAAGCCAGAGAAGGGGTGAGCCCATAGGGGTGGTCGACTCAAGCAAAGGCAAATATATTATGATTCGATAGCAAATACTCTTCAATTGAACTTTGAATTACAATCATCCAATACCATTTTAAAAACATCATATCATGTGTGAGCAATTAGATCAGGACTATATTCAAAAAAAACGATAAGCAACTTGATATCTTAATCATCCAATTGATATCGAACCACGATTTGATAGTCCCAACCCGTAAATAAATAAATAAATATAAATACATAAAAAATATATTTTTTATTTATTTATTTTTATATTCATATCTAAAAATAATTTCACTGTGACAACCCGTCGTCATCATCAATATCGTTTGCGAATATTTTCTTATTATGGAATCATATATTTTCTCATCATCATTATCATTATATTTATATGGTCGATGGAAGTACAATTTTTATTATATATATATCCCAACTGCTGAGATGGGAACTCAAAGTCTCTTCCGTGCCAAAGAGAGGGAATGGGCAGAGGAAAGGGGCTTACAACCCATGGACCCAAACCCCAATGGGCCTTTAGGGTTCGACTCCATCACAGAGCTAAGGCCTATTTGAGTCGAGTCGAATGATGGTGAGGGAGGTCGATGGCAAGCTATCCGGGGTTCAGAAGGAAGGGTTAAAGTTAGACTTCATTAGAGAGGCTCTCCTAATTACTTATTCTAGATCTTCGAGAGACTCTTAATTACTTATCATAAACCCTTCTCACATATAAATAGACAAAACCTTTTAGGGTGTAATATTTTTTCTCATCTCCCCTTGGTCCATATTTCATCACTTATAGTGGTCTTGTGAAGAATATGAAAAAAGAATAAGACAAGTCTAAAACTCTTTGCATATCATTATCACTACTTACTTTGGATCGAATAATGGTGTATTTGTAGATCATATAAAGATTTTTCGAATGACATCAAAAGATATGTAATCCTAATATTGATTTATCATTATTTGATTTTGATTATGGCATTAAATAAAATAAAAATATGATTATAGTTTTATATTTATAGTTGGTATTAGATCTATGTTTGAAATCAAAATATTTTAGATCGTAAAAGTATTAGATCTATTATTGTTATTGTCTTTCACTTGCGAAAAGGTTATTATCACTTTTCACTTGCAAAAGGGTGTTTTTAATCCATATGATCTATTTATTTTCATATGACTCACCTAAGTCTGCATCTTTGTTCTCTTGCCTACCTACGTGCATTGCAAGGTTCCTCAGGGAAATCACAAACGAAAAGTCTTTGGGTTGACGGACTACCATCGACAGCCTATTGTCGGTGACGACGTAGTATAGAGCGGTGGCCTACTATGGTCATCAAACTTGTCAAGGACTGTTGTTGTTGTATAATGGTTGTTTGTAGTTATGAACTGAAAGTGAACAACAATATTGAGGGTGGTGGTTACGAGCCCTATAGTGGGCAGTGCTGTATATTGGGGTGCAATAGCCGACAACGATCGCTGGAGGTGTCACAATGATAGCCCAATTAAGAGTTGCAGGTTGTAGGTGACAATGCAGCACCATAGGTAGCATCGCCAGCAAGTACTCGGGCTGAGGCGATGTTGGGTAATCACTAGTCACAAAGAGGATGCTGCCATGATGAGGGCATGCATCGACTATGCAATCTTTTAAATCTAGCTCTAAGTGATTGAAGTTGAATTTTTTTCACCTTCTTAACTTCTTTAAAAGAATTTTGAAGAATCTCCCAAGCACCTTTTGAGGTGTTGGTGATCGTAACTTTTCTAAATTTGCATTCATCTAACCCTTGGTAAATGAGAATAAGAGCTTTCTTGTTTTTTTTCCTCATGTCCTTCGAGGAATATCTTTAGTATGTCATAAGGATGACATCATCTTGATGCTCCTCATAGCCTTTCCCTATCATCTCTCATATGTCTTGTGATCCAAACAATACATTCATTTAGATCTCTAATTTTTGTACTTATTTTTTGTATGACGAGTTACTTGAAGTTACATACTAATAGCCATTTTGATTTAGTTCTGATACCATTTTAAAGGGGACAAAAAAGAGATCAAGAGAGTTAGAGAAGTAGAACCGAGGGATGAAATAAGAGACAAATTAAAAATTTTATTTAATGTACACTTTTTTTTCTCACTCTTTTTCCTATAATAAAACTCATATATTCATAGGGCCACAGATAAGAGTTACAAAAATCAATTGGTAAGGTTATATTCATATATTTTTATTGTATGTAACCTATCTAATTAACTAGTGGTTTATTATTTTCATAACCTCCTTCTTTATGGTTCATGATGTAACCTCTCCATTCTCACTAAATTCTAGAAGTTATAATTGTTTTCTCTAAGTGATCATGAGAGAGATTTTGATCCTCTCTTTTAATTAAATTCAATTCTCGTAACATTTACTGAAAGCCGAGGACGAGAAGGTGTAGGTGAAGAAAGGCTTCTTCAAGATCCACAAACAGATTAGGCAAGGGAGAAGGCCAGAGAAGGAGTCCACGAGGAGACCCATGGGGATGATTGGTTAGAACAAAGGCAAACATATTAGGGTTTGAGAGCGGATCCTCTTCAATTGAACTTTGAATTACAACCATCTAATGCCATTATAAAACGTCAGATCATATGTGAGCGATTAGATTAGGGCTAAATTCAAACATATGATAAGTAACTTGATGTCTTGATCATCCAATTGATATCTGACTATAATTTGATAGTCTCAACTCGTAATATATATATATATATATATATATATATATGGTCTATGAAAGTACAGTTTCTATTATATGTATCTCAATACTTGAGTTAGGAAGGATGATGACCACCATCATATGCTCGTTAACATAGTGTTGTCGTGGAGGAAGGACCATAATAAATTTATCTTGAAAGAAATTTGTTGAATTTCATCTTTGTGGCAAATCAAGATATTACCTTTGTCTTTTACCAATACTTTTAAGGAGTCCCTAAAAGAGAGTCCTTCATTCGCTTTTCATCCAACTCCACGAATAGATTTTTGTAACTACACATATGATTACTAACTTCGATGTCCCAGTACCACTTATATTGCATGATGATATATTTTTATTTATGTGCTAGCAACAAAAGAGATTTTTCTTTCTTTTCAATATCAATAGTATTTTCTTCTACTTGACTGTTTGTATTGTGACCATATTTTTTACAACAATAGCATTAAACTTTCGAATGATTTTACTTTTGGCTACTTTTTTTTTTCTTGTTTTTGTTTTGGACTTTGATCTTTTTTATTATTTCTTCCTTTTCCTCCTTAGTGATGTCTTCTACCACAACCACGGCCTCTTCCATATTCTCAGCCTCTTCTATGATTATGATTACTTGAGCTTTCATTTCTTTTTTTTGTAAGTGAGACTTCTTTAGAGAACTTATTCCACTATATATGGTTTCTTCTCATAGACTAAATATTCATATGCTTGCAAAGAATTTATTAGCTTATCAATATTCATTTGGTCTAAATCCTTTGATTCTTGGATAGTGACTATGATAAAATTAAACTTTTTATGTATTGATTGAAGTACATTTTCAATTGCATAAACATCTTCTATATTTTTACTGTTTCTTTTTAGTTGATTGACAATGGTAAAATCTCTTATAAAATAATCTAAGATAACCTCGTACTCATTCAATTGCAATGTTTCAAATTCAACTCTTAATGATTGAAGTCATATTTTTTACCTTCTCAACTCTTTTGAAAGAGTTTTGAAGAATCTCCTAAGTAACTTTGGAGGCGTTGGTGATTGTAACTTTCTTAATTTTATATTCGTCCAACCCTTGGTAGATGAGGAAGAGTGTCTTTTTGTTTTTCTTCCTTATGTCCTTCAAAACATCTCTTTGGCTCATTGTAAGGATGACATCATTGTGAGGCTCCTCGTAGCCTCTCTCTCTCTTTAGCACCCTTCATATGTTTTATGATCTAAATATGACCTTTATTTGAATGCTTCAATTTTTATAATTATCTATTATAAGACGAGTCACTTGAAGTTACATATTATTAGTCATTTTGACTTTGCTGTAGTATCACTTTGAAAGGGGAAAAAAAAAAGAGATTGAGAGATGAAATAAGAGGTAAATTAAATTTTTTATTTCTTGTAGATAAGTCTCTACACATCTTTTTTCTCACTCTTTTTCTCATGACAAAGCTCATCTATTTATAGGGTCATAGATGAAAATTATAAGGCTAAATTATTAAAACTACATTCATATACTTTTATTGTATATAACATATTTCATTTACTAGTAGTTTATTATTTTCATAACTTCCTTCTTCGTGGTGAGCTTTATCATAGTGTAGTCTCTCCATTCTTACTAAATTCTAGATGTTATAATCATTTCCTCTCATGTGATCATGAGAGGTTTCAATCGTCTCTTTTAAATAAATTTAATTTTCTTAACATTTACTAGAAGCTAAGGATGAAAAGACATAATAGAGAGATGCTTCTTCAAGATTCACGAACAAGCAGTCGACTCATAAGGAGACCCATAGGGGCGGTCGACTCAAGCGGAGGCAAATATATTATGATTCGATAGCAAATCCTCTTCAATTGAACTTTGAATTACAATCATCCAATACCATTTTAAAACATCATATCATATTTGAGCGATTAGATCAGGACTAGATTCAAAAATACGATAAACAACTTGATATCTTGATCATTCAATTGATACCAAACCACGATTTGATAGTTCCAACCCGTAAATATATATATATATATATATATATATATATAATTTATTTTTATATTTATATATGCGGCGTAACATAATTTCACTGTGACAACCCGTCGTCATCATCAATATCGTTTGTGAATTTTTTCTTATTATAGAATCACATCTTTTCTCATCATCGTTGTCATTATATTTATATGGTTTATGAAAACTCAAAATCTCTTTTATGCCAAAGAGAGAGCGAATGGGCAAGGAAAGGGGCTTACAACCCATGGACCCAAACCCCAATGGGCCTTTAGGGTTCGACTCCATCACAGAGCTGAGGCCTATTTGAGTCGAGCCGAACGAGAGCGAGGGAGGTCTACGGCGAGCTATCCGGACCAGATCGTCTCTCATCGGAACCCTTCAGCACTCGGACCCATAGGCTCGCGGCGGAGGGAGGATCATCTGCTGGGGCGGGCGGGCGTATCCCTGATGGGCTCCTCTTGTGCCCAAACATCAACATCCGGAGGTCACTGCAGCCCCGCCCTTGTTGATTTTTCAGGTTTTCGTTCCTTCTCGCCCGAGTTGTTCTCTATCGTATTCACTCATCTCCTGATTTAACATTTGAGGTCTGAGACTTCTTCTAGTTTCTGTGAAATCTTGGCGAGCGTCTGCGGGAGATGTCGAAGTTCGACACTTTTGGAGGTAATAGGGACGTGATCTTTTGGACGAAAAGTGAGTGTGGGCATCGGAATGAGATAAGGAGTTAGAGACGGAGAGTTAGGGGACTGCAGAAAAAGAGAGAGAATAGGCTCGAAAAGGGTGGGATGGGGAGGAGATAAGGAGGGTGGCGTCGGAGGGGTTGGTGTTTGTTAGAGTCACTGTCGTCTGGCGAGACCACGTGAAGCAACGCCGCCGCGTCTACGTGCTCACCATCCCTCCTGGCCAATCTCTACCTTGCGGGCCCCAGATAGGGATGTTACGTCGCGTTGAATACATCATCACTTCATTATTTACCACCTATACCTTAACAATGTAAACGAGGACTATGCTCAAGCAAGGAGTGGGAAAAGATTTGCTGCTGCTCTCCGTTAATTACTTTAAATTAATAATTGATTAACACTTAATTTACAATTTACCTTTAAGAAATTCATTGTAATGGTAGAAATATCAGGTGGTATTTTACATTTTTATATTTTTAAAACAAATAAAACAGTGTTAATCATGGTTTGAAGTGGTTAATATAAGTGGCATAAGTGAGTGATTTTAGTATTTAGAAGGATACATGTACTTTATTAAAATTTATAAATGACAAATATATTACTTATAAACTTCAACAAGAAACCTAAATTGTTGCATGCAATTTTTCTTTTTTAAGAAACAAACATCTAACATTCATTCAAATTTTATTAATGATGGGGATTCTTGACGTTGTCACAGAGTGAGCTGACATGGCTTGGTTCAGTCCCGGGTGCACAAGATCATTCATGTTGGCGTTCGGTTGACGAGGTCGGTCTTTGGCTCTGGCTTCAAAGTCGGAGACTCCCTCGGGCTGACCGCTTGCTTCTTGGCCTTCGATCCCTGCACACGGGTCGGGGTCGCCCTGCGAGGAGCTTTTTATATCTCTCCCCCTGGAGATCGCTCATACTTATTATATTTATGATTGTCGACTTGACTTTTGCGGGATGATACTGTGCTCAGGAGATATCATCCCGACTTTTGGGGGGCAATACTATGCTCGGGCTCCGTCGTCCCGACTTTTACAGGATGTTGAACGGACATGGATGTAAACAGTAGTTGAACGACAGATTATCAAAACATGCCCTATAAGTTAATATACGATTGTCGATCAATATTCTGGGTTTTACTAAAGAAATAATTTTTTTTTTAGAATTTATAATGTGATTCATGTTTAAGAGCGAGTGTCTATCAGGGCTCCGAATATTAAAAAAAACGTGCTGAATATGCCAATGAAATATTAAGAAATTGTAAGTATCTGTGTCTTTTCCATCGACATCGAAATTTCTTTTCTTTTTTTGTGACTCTGTTTCGTATCCGTCCTTTTCTCTGTAATGGCAACTTGTGCGGTATCCTGGTCTGCACAATGTCCGGAAGACTAACATTACCCGTCCATTTGGATTTCTACGAATCAGAACCACCCATCTCCGAGGTAGGAAAGGTATACGCATCGTGTTCAGCGTCGTCGACCCTCTCCGTCTTCTCTACCTGGGTCCATTGCCTCATCAGATATTTTCGATCGCCTTGTCCATTTGCGCGTCAAAGTCCGAGCAACACAAGACTCCCTAACAATAAACACGAACACGGCCGTCTCCGAAGTCCCTCGAGCTATTCTCATAGCTGCTCATGGCTTCCGCGTCGAAGGCGGGCGTTGTGAGGGGTACCAAAGGAGAAGACACAATGGAGCTACGCCGGGTCACGTGAGGGGCACGTGTTTTGATCGGATAAATACACCCTCCCATTCCAGTAATCAGTTCCGGATATTTTTCTTTCTATAAGAATTTTCTATGTCCTCGATATTTTCTTATTTTTATTTATTCCTGTGTGGGGATAGAGGGAAAACCTTGTGTGGTGTGTATATATGAGAAGGTGTGTCAGAAGATGTGCTTAGGGAGGAAAGAAGAGTAGAGCCGCACCTGAGTGAAGCGGGGCGGTGCAGGTCAGGTCTTCTTCCTGTTCTGGTGTTCTGCAGCGTTAGAAAGGTCGAGTGAGGGCCGTATTACCTTTTAGACACCCCCTTCACGGGCTCTTCGAGAGGAGATGGGGATTTGGCCGTGAGCCTCTGCCTGTTATTTTATCAAATACTAGTCAAGCTTTTCGCAGCCTTCTGTTTGACCAATTGGGTTTGGGGAGGAGGAGGAGGAGGAGGAGGAGGTGGTGGTGGTGGTGTTTGGGCTTGGGCGAGGATGGGAGTTCAGGTCGGCGGGACGTGCTTGCAGTGGCCGCTGCTGTCGCCCACCAACTCCACGGCTCTCTCCCAGGCCGCCTTCGCTGCCTTGGTTTCTAGTCTCGGGTGCAGCCAGAGGACCCGTGGCTGCGACCGCGTGCTCGCCTCGCCCTTCCTCGGGGCCGGCACTGCCAAGCTGTTGAAGTCCAGATCGCTGAACGTTCGCAGAGGGAGAGGAAGGCGAAGCGTTGAACAAGCCTTGCGCCGAGCCTTCGGCGCCAGCTTTGACCGCTTTGCGACTGGTGATGATGAGGAGGAGGAGGATGAGGAGTTCGTGCTGAGGCTTGAGGAATTGGCCCTCGAGCTCCAGCAGCAACAGGGAGACGGCAGCGAGGAGGTGACCATTTCAGAGTCGTGGAGGAGTGGAGGAGGTGAGGCCTTGTCTTCCTCTGCGTCGTTTTGCTCTGATTCGAGCCCGGCGCCTTCTCCTTTGCCCTTGACGAGCAAGCAAGAGCCGTCGACCGAGGCACCGTGGCTCCCGGTCCGGCCGGAACCGCCGGAGTGGCCCGACCAGATCGTGCCGGCGAGCGTGGAGAAGAACGCGAACAGCGTGGAGCTACCGCTCTCGCTCCGGATCATAAAGCGGAAGAAGCGGTGGGAGGACGGTTGGCTCCGGGAGGCGGGCGAGTCAGCCTGCTGCTCCGTCAAGCGGGCCTTCTCGTCCATGGTGTTCATGATCCGGGAGATCCAGAGCTACACTCTCCAGATGCGGGAGGTGATCTTCCGCGAGGATCTCCAGGGGATCCTGTCGCGGGTACAGCGGGAGATGAACTCCTCCTTCGTCTGGCTCTTTCAGCAGGTCTTCTCGTGCACCCCGACCCTCATGGTCTCTGTCATGCTCCTCTTAGCCAACTTCACCGTCTTCTCCATGGGCCACCTCGAGGCCGCAGCCATGGCCGCGCCCAACCCGCCGACCCAGTCGATGGTTGAGACCATCGTGGTGGAAGACCATCGCCAGACCCATCACAACTTCTCCATCAAGAACTTCTCCTCTACTGGGAGGACCGCTTCCATCGGAGGTGGCGGTGGGGGGAAGGCGAGGCCGGTGGCCGGCGCCACCGGCGACGGGCGGTCGGATGACAGGTCGTTCTCGTACAGGACGATTCTCCCCGACGGCGTTTCGACAGCGCCAGTGGCGATGAACACCGAGGAGGGAAAAGGAGGAAGTGGCGAGGGCGAGTCGGAAGCGGTTGCGGGGGCAGAAGAGCAGCAGGAAGAGGAGGCGAGGCTCTGGAAGGCGATACTGGAAGAGGCATCGAAGACGCAAGCGAGGGACGAGGCGTTGATGGACCCGGAGACGCTACGCCGCTTCGTCTCGCCCGTGACGGTCGTGCTGGAGCCCGACGACGTCGCGGACTACCTCCGGATGGAGATAATGTACCATCAAGCCCTGTCGCAGGACCCGGAGAACACTCTTCTCCTCGCCAACTTCGCTCAGTTCCTCTATCTCGTCCTCCACGATCACGACAGGTAACTTGATCTCGTTCTTGCGTACTAATTACTCCGTTTGTGATCCCCGCAAACTGTTTGACTTATTGCACTCACAGAAGGCAGTTTTTTAATCCTTTTACAACCAACCCCTTTTTACTTAACGATTATATGAGCCAACTGTTTGTCATAATGACTGAGAGAAGATGATACATTGGGCTAATATTGTGTTGGGCGACGGCCATACGACAGGGCGGAAGACTACTACAAGAGGGCGGCGGGGACGGAGCCGAAGGACGCGGAGGCATTGAGTCGCTACGCGAGCTTCCTGTGGCTGGCGAGGAAGGATCTGGTGGCAGCGGAGGAGACCTACCTGGAAGCCATCGCCGCGGATCCGGGCAACGCCGTCCACGCCGCCAACTACGCCCATTTCTTGTGGAGCACCGGCGGCGAGGACACTTGCTATCCCCTGGAGGGCGACGATGCATGGCGGTAGCGAACACAAGCTAAAAGCAAATAAGAAACCAAACCAACAGTACATATTTGAGGGAAAAGACAAAATGCAGGCTACAGTGGCGATACAACACTACATATTTATATATATATATTATCACTAGGGAGGTATTTGGCGTCAGAAAAAGGATGGATGGACGGACGGAGGAATTGGCCTTTTGGTGGGGCAGAAGGGCTGGTCTTTTGAGAGTAGTGTCTGTTAAAATGGGGTTGGGGGCCACCCATCGTGTGGGATCTGCTCCCTTGATGTGTGGTATAGTTTTGGCAAACTGCATTATGTTATTGGTTTATGGACTAAATCTGAGGCTTAGCTAAGTCCAAGAACTTCGAAATCAGAGTCGAAGGACTTGGCTGTCATATTTAGCTTCTCTCTCAGGTCATGGCTGCGTACACGACTCTAAAAGACTATGCAGCAGTGCACGTGTGTGAGTGCAAAAGCTGCATCTTTTAGACATCCCTACTACGGAAGGACGTCGTATCGTAAAAGAAATTGAACAGTGTGGTTGAAGGTTTTGGAAGGCAGAAGAAGAAGGGGAGCTCATGCAGCCGATGGACTTAACGGAGACCTCTTCATCCGACGGACTCTTACGGTAACTTTGGGCTGAGGACAGCTGATGGAAGTACTATAGCAACACCCTTTGTGAGTGAAGGTTAGCACCTCTCACCGCGCACACATCACGAAGCCGACTGTTTGCAATGAGTGCTTGTTGACCTACTGTTTTTATCCAGCAATCAAACCCATCCTTATTTGTAAAATAATTTGATTGATTGAGATAATATATATTTATATAAATTATAAGAAACGATTTTTCTAATTATATATTGATGAGTCATATATCCGAATTATTATTATCAGTTCTTTATATTCATCTTCTAAGTGATACTTCTTCAGCAGATAACCTATTAAAACTAAATTATCTATAATAATTTTTAAATTTTATATATAATTAGTAATAGTATTTTCCTCCTATGTTGTTTTCATCAAAGTAGGTAAAAAACCTAGCATGCGAGTACGAAAACAATTGGTAAGGATGGTTTATAACTTATACTATGCTTCTACTATATGTTGTACAAAGAGATTAGTGGTACTATGAAACTAACGTTTGAGGCTTGAATAACTTATAAAATAAAAAAATCTTATCATAACCATAACTTATGATCATGATTTGTCATTGGAATGAGTTCTCCTAATATTTGGTTCTTTTCTAGTAAACAACTAAGAGAGTCATCGATGTAGCCTAATAAATTATATCCAAAGAGGAGATCGATGAATTATGCTCCCCAAGATACATAGTCATCACCTTCGGAAAGCTTGAAAAGAATTATAGTTACTGTGTTAATAAATATAAGTCTCATAGGTTGAGATGAATTATTATTTCATAAGGAAACAATAATTAGAGCGTTAGACACAGAGAAGAAAGACATGCTGAGAATATACTATAATCCAATAAGAAAAATCCAAAACCAACTGATGTTCTGATTTGGATGCTAATGGAGATTTGATATGTTAGAGGATATTAGATCTCAGAAGTGCATAGAGGATGATCTGATCTGATAGAAGATATCAGATCTGATAATTGTAAAAAGGAGGATCTAAAAAGGAGGATCTAATATGAGATATGAAGAAGAGGATGATCTCTTCCTTCCTCTCCTGAGTCCTTTTGACTGCAAGTGCTGAGGACATATTGGAGAGGATGGTAGACAACAATAGACTATCATTGAGAGGTCGACCTTAGATTCGAGGTGCTAGTGAGTTCGACGATAAACAAGAAGGGGATGGTGAAGACGTTGGGTTGTAGATAGGAGCAAAGGGAACTCTCACCAAGCATAACTGCACAGTAACGGAGGATCATCAAAGTAAATCTATTGTAAATGAGTCATGCTAGGAGATTAGCAGGGAGGAGTCACATGTCTTCATCTTCGATGTAATGCCAGAATATAAAAGTGAAAAGCAGAAAACAATAGTCGTAAAGTAGCAAGAGGACGAGAAAGAAAAATAGCGATCATCAATAAATTAGTAGGGTAGAGAGAAAGAGGGAGTGTTGTTTAAAGCAATGAAGTTTTATTGTAAAAGGGATGATTTTATTCGAGGTAATTAATATTTATCAGGTTGCGAGGGAGAGAATCTCTTCAATCATGTAATCAAATCATACACTCAAATCTATGATTAATCCTTAAATCATAGATTAATTAAAGATCAAAATATATTCAAATAAATAAATAAATTTATTATTTTATATTTTTCTCCATCATATTCTTGAAGGAACAATCTAGCCTGATAGCGTTCAGAGTCTATTCACTTCCACACTGCTTTGAGCACAGCCAGTCGCGTCCTGCCACTGAGAACATCCAGATGCATGATGAAGCAAAGCAATTGGTGGGAACTCCCCATGGATTTGGAGTCTAGCGCATATCCATACCTCGATCATCTGAGAATATAATTCCAAGTCTCGATCATCACAAGAGTCGTTCGCTAGAGGAGAAACGCAATCGAGCAACCAGCATCTGCCCACAAGCAAAACTCCCAAGCTGAGTTCATGGGCCCTGATCGAGCACCTTCCTCGGTGTTCCTGAAGTGCCTTCTTCCCCTCTTGCAGTCGGTAGAACTCTTGATCTCTCAACGGAGACAGCAGGGAGTGGATCCTGCGCCTGCTTTCGCTCGACTTTGGACCGAGCAAGCACATGGGCGAGTTTGTAACGTACGAGGCGTCCGATACGAGGCTTCGGGGGCCATGCAGATCATGACACGCCGATTTCGACAAGGTTGGCAATCACTTGGACTCTCTAAAGCTCCATTGCTTCCTGCTTACATCTCTCGGGAAGAGGACAATAACCTACAGCAAAAAGGAGCATTCATTTCACTTTCTGCTGTCTAGTCCGTGACTTGTACAGTACATTACAAGAAACACAGTTTAAGTTTTCTAGTAAACTGGAGTTGCTGGGAAGTGATCGATAAACCAAATGGCTTCTTGATGACCGGTTGTTCTCGGTGTATGCCGGATTCCTCCTGTACTTGGAGGTGGAAGACAAGTTCGTTTTCTTCAAACAAGGTAAGGATAAGAGTTATTCTGAAGCACTTGGGTTTCTTGTCTTCTTCGAACAAACGAGGACATGATCTTCCTATTAGTTTCACATTATCTTTGATCATATCACACTGTTACTGAATTCATCAAGTTTGACAACCATGCTCGGCTTATCCACATTACTGTGATATAACAGGAAGCATTCCCATTGGGAAAAGTTCTGTACCATTTGGATATCTATGAGAAGATGATACAAAAGATAATGATGTGCCGTGACGTACGCTTCAAACTTGGTTTCCCGTCTTTCCACGAAAGTATTGGTCTCACTACTCACTCCCGAGGGTGCAAATTTTAATTATTTAGATTATATATATATATATATTCTTTTGTGTTGATTTCCAATTGCACCAAAGTTTAGTTCAAGTAAATAAACAAGTAACCTTCTCAAAGAAATGCCTTATACCTAAGTGATGGTGATAGTGATTTAACGAGTCAAATTAACTATAGAAGATTGTACGAGATATCCCCGAGCTGATGATGTTGAACTCTCAAAAATATCATTTGACGTGTCATTTATACAAAAATTAATGTTAAAAGATGTTTCTTAAGTCGATTCCTCTCACACCCGGGTTAGTAACTCGAGATAAATAATTACAATCGTCAATGATAAAATAGTGATATATTAATTATATTAAAAATAAGCTTTTATACATTGTAATGAAGAAATAATATATTTTGTGGAATATTTTTTAGGGGATATTAACCTTCTCAAAGAAATGCCTTATACCTAAGTGATGGTGACAGTGATTTAATGAGTCAAATTAACTATAGAAGATTGTACAAGATATGATGATGTTGAACTCTCGTGTCATTTATACAAAAATCGAGATTAAAAGAGGTTTCTTAAGCCGATTCCTCCTACACCCAGGTTAGTAACCCACGGTAAATAATTGCAATCGTCAATGATAAAAAAAGTGACGTATTAACTATGTTAAAAATGATCTTTTATACATTGTAACGAAGAAATAATATATTTTGTGGAATATTATTTAGAGGGATAGTTTTTTAACCATTTTTAATAACTTTGATTTAGTCCCATTTTTATGTTGGCAACAACGACGGAGACAACCCATAATTGCCTATCTTGGACTAATGTTCATGTGAGCAGATCGGTGGGGAACAACTTTTGTTTCCTTCTTCCAACCTGAACGCTATGCGAAGGATGCATGTCGAATGCTTGTTGGTCAATAATATCATCTATTATCTATAATAATTTTTAAATTTTATATATAATTAGTAATAGTATTTTCCTCCTATGTTGTTTTCATCAAAGTAGGTAAAAAACCTAGCATGCGAGTACGAAAACAATTGGTAAGGATGGTTTATAACTTATACTATGCTTCTACTATATGTTGTACAAAGAGATTAGTGGTACTATGAAACTAACGTTTGAGGCTTGAATAACTTATAAAATAAAAAAATCTTATCATAACCATAACTTATGATCATGATTTGTCATTGGAATGAGTTCTCCTAATATTTGATTCTTTTCTAGTAAACAACTAAGAGAGTCATCGATGTAGCCTAATAAATTATATCCAAAGAGGAGATCGATGAATTATGCTCCCCAAGATACATAGTCATCACCTTCGGAAAGCTTGAAAAGAATTATAGTTACTGTGTTAATAAATATAAGTCTCATAGGTTGAGATGAATTATTATTTCATAAGGAAACAATAATTAGAGCGTTAGACACAGAGAAGAAAGACATGCTGAGAATATACTATAATCCAATAAGAAAAATCCAAAACCAACTGATGTTCTGATTTGGATGCTAATGGAGATTTGATATGTTAGAGGATATTAGATCTCAGAAGTGCATAGAGGATGATCTGATCTGATAGAAGATATCAGATCTGATAATTGTAAAAAGGAGGATCTAAAAAGGAGGATCTAATATGAGATATGAAGAAGAGGATGATCTCTTCCTTCCTCTCCTGAGTCCTTTTGACTGCAAGTGCTGAGGACATATTGGAGAGGATGGTAGACAACAATAGACTATCATTGAGAGGTCGACCTTAGATTCGAGGTGCTAGTGAGTTCGACGATAAACAAGAAGGGGATGGTGAAGACGTTGGGTTGTAGATAGGAGCAAAGGGAACTCTCACCAAGCATAACTGCACAGTAACGGAGGATCATCAAAGTAAATCTATTGTAAATGAGTCATGCTAGGAGATTAGCAGGGAGGAGTCACATGTCTTCATCTTCGATGTAATGCCAGAATATAAAAGTGAAAAGCAGAAAACAATAGTCGTAAAGTAGCAAGAGGACGAGAAAGAAAAATAGCGATCATCAATAAATTAGTAGGGTAGAGAGAAAGAGGGAGTGTTGTTTAAAGCAATGAAGTTTTATTGTAAAAGGGATGATTTTATTCGAGGTAATTAATATTTATCAGGTTGCGAGGGAGAGAATCTCTTCAATCATGTAATCAAATCATACACTCAAATCTATGATTAATCCTTAAATCATAGATTAATTAAAGATCAAAATATATTCAAATAAATAAATAAATTTATTATTTTATATTTTTCTCCATCATATTCTTGAAGGAACAATCTAGCCTGATAGCGTTCAGAGTCTATTCACTTCCACACTGCTTTGAGCACAGCCAGTCGCGTCCTGCCACTGAGAACATCCAGATGCATGATGAAGCAAAGCAATTGGTGGGAACTCCCCATGGATTTGGAGTCTAGCGCATATCCATACCTCGATCATCTGAGAATATAATTCCAAGTCTCGATCATCACAAGAGTCGTTCGCTAGAGGAGAAACGCAATCGAGCAACCAGCATCTGCCCACAAGCAAAACTCCCAAGCTGAGTTCATGGGCCCTGATCGAGCACCTTCCTCGGTGTTCCTGAAGTGCCTTCTTCCCCTCTTGCAGTCGGTAGAACTCTTGATCTCTCAACGGAGACAGCAGGGAGTGGATCCTGCGCCTGCTTTCGCTCGACTTTGGACCGAGCAAGCACATGGGCGAGTTTGTAACGTACGAGGCGTCCGATACGAGGCTTCGGGGGCCATGCAGATCATGACACGCCGATTTCGACAAGGTTGGCAATCACTTGGACTCTCTAAAGCTCCATTGCTTCCTGCTTACATCTCTCGGGAAGAGGACAATAACCTACAGCAAAAAGGAGCATTCATTTCACTTTCTGCTGTCTAGTCCGTGACTTGTACAGTACATTACAAGAAACACAGTTTAAGTTTTCTAGTAAACTGGAGTTGCTGGGAAGTGATCGATAAACCAAATGGCTTCTTGATGACCGGTTGTTCTCGGTGTATGCCGGATTCCTCCTGTACTTGGAGGTGGAAGACAAGTTCGTTTTCTTCAAACAAGGTAAGGATAAGAGTTATTCTGAAGCACTTGGGTTTCTTGTCTTCTTCGAACAAACGAGGACATGATCTTCCTATTAGTTTCACATTATCTTTGATCATATCACACTGTTACTGAATTCATCAAGTTTGACAACCGTGCTCGGCTTATCCACATTACTGTAATATAACAGGAAGCATTCCCATTGGGAAAAGTTCTGTACCATTTGGATATCTATGAGAAGATGATACAAAAGATAATGATGTGCCGTGACGTACGCTTCAAACTTGGTTTCCCGTCTTTCCACGAAAGTATTGGTCTCACTACTCACTCCCGAGGGTGCAAATTTTAATTATTTAGATTATATATATATATATATTCTTTTGTGTTGATTTCCAATTGCACCAAAGTTTAGTTCAAGTAAATAAACAAGTAACCTTCTCAAAGAAATGCCTTATACCTAAGTGATGGTGATAGTGATTTAACGAGTCAAATTAACTATAGAAGATTGTACGAGATATCCCCGAGCTGATGATGTTGAACTCTCAAAAATATCATTTGACGTGTCATTTATACAAAAATTAATGTTAAAAGATGTTTCTTAAGTCGATTCCTCTCACACCCGGGTTAGTAACTCGAGATAAATAATTACAATCGTCAATGATAAAATAGTGATATATTAATTATATTAAAAATAAGCTTTTATACATTGTAATGAAGAAATAATATATTTTGTGGAATATTCTTTAGGGGATATTTTTTTAACCATTTTTAATAACTTTGATTTAGTCTCTTTTTCACGTTGTCAACAATGGCGGAGACAACCCATAATTGCTTCTTGGACTGATGTTCATGTGAGTAGATCGGTGGGGAACAACTTTTGTTTCCTTCTTCCAACCTGAACGCTATGCGAAGGATGCATGTCGAATGCTTGTTGGTCAATAATATCATCTCTATCATTTATCCCCTTCGAATGTATGCTTCGGAGGTTTTTTAGTGAGGGTCTTGAAACACAATATCTAGCTCATCCAACACATTAGTCCTACACTCCTTTGATCATTTCTTTGAGTAAACGAAAAGGGCAAAGATAATTCATAACTGTCTATCTTGCACTAATGTCCACGTAGACAGACTAATAAGAGATAACTATCGGAACAACTTTTGTTTCCTTCTTCCAACCTGAATGCTACGTAAAGGATACATGTCGGATGCTAGTTGATCAATAATATCCTCTCTATCATTTATCCCATTCGAATGTATGCTTTGGAGGTTTCTTAGTAAGGGTCTTGAAATATAATATCTAGCCCTTTCGACACATTAGTCTTACACTCATTTGATCATTTCTTTGAGTAAGCAAAAAGGGCAAAGATAATTCATAACTATCTATCTTGCACCAATGTCCACGTAAACAGACTAATAAGAGATAATTATCATCGGAAACAACTCATAACTATCGAACAGTGATTGGTCAATAAAATCATCTCTATCATTTGTCTCCCTTGAAAGTATGCTTTGGGGGTTTTTTAGCAATAGCCTTGAAGCACAATACCTGGCCCATCCGATACATTAGTCTTACACTCCCTTGATCACTTCTTTGAGGGATAAGCGACAAAGGTAAAGATAACCTACAACTATTTATCTTGGACCAATGTCCACGTAGAGGTAACTATTGTATTTTTTTTCAGTTTGGACATCATGCGAAGGACGAATCGAATGATGATCGATCGATAATATTCTCCTTATCATATCGAGTATGTCGTTCATGTATAATAATCATATAATAATAAAACCTAATCCATTGGGCGAAGAAAGAAGTAAATTTATATGAAATCTGTGTGTTGACCATGTCTTCGTTTGGTGTTCCATTACACGTTAGCAATCTAATTTGAAGTCAGTAGGAAGAGTGGCGAGAGAACTCGACCAATTCATGGAAAGCCGTGCTACTACGGGAGTTCTCTGTTCCTTGCTGGTGCAATCGGGGCATGGAGAGAAGAGTCTCTTCTTTCAAATGGATGATGCGTCATGTAAGCCCATTACTTGATGGAAACTTGATTTCTTCGACACATGCAAGATGACCCAAGTTAACAACTGGGCTCTTTGGTTCATATCATCACTCTATAAGCCATCGTTCTATTCGGTCAAGCTAGTACTGGATAAACTATCGGATTAGCTTCAACTGTTCCCTGCTGTATATTGATTGGGAAGATATGATCCGTCCGATTAAGATCATATAACGGATACGTTACGAGTTCTGTTCGGACCAAATCGGTTTTTTAGTCAGCTAAACCGCAAACCAAATCGAGCGGTTTAGAGTTCGCGTTCACCGAACAAAATGGATCCAAGCATCGTAGTAAGAGAATCGAACCAAATCGAAAGTTCCTGTCCGGTTCGGTTCGTTGCCTCGGCTCGATTCACAGCCCTATTTAAGCCGAATTCGGTCGAAGAAATCTTATGCAGATTAAGCGATCTTATGTTATCAATGCTGCTTAAACAATCTTTCGAATCAGGATTAGAGTCGTCCGCAATTCTTAGTCGTCCGATTCAATTACCATTACGAAATCATTCATTACATATGCCGCAAGAAGAACTCAGATGAGGGGGGCATTTTCGGAATAAAAGATTTGCTTTTGCTTCGTTGTACCCAACGGAGACTGTGGAGGAACTGAAGCGTTACAAGCCATAGAGCCTCCACAGCCGTCCGCTTTGTGGGATCGAACGGCTATGTTCGGCTCATTGGTAGTGCTATTCATTTATTGCAGTACATAAATTGAACCCCCTCTTTTCTTCCTCCTCCCCTTCCCACGCTGATGAAGAGTTCCGGCTTGTGTCCCGCTCTTGACCGTGTCCTCTTCTTTGACATGGACCCAGCGGCTGCATGTCCCCACGGCTTTGCAGGGAGGACCCCTCCCTGGTACGGGAGTTCTCTGTTCCTTGCTGGTGCAATCGGGGCATGGAGAGAAGAGTCTCTTCTTTCAAATGGATGATGCGTCATGTAAGCCCATTACTTGATGGAAACTTGATTTCTTCGACACATGCAAGATGACACAAGTTAACAACTGGGCTCTATGGTTCCCCTCCCTGGAGTCCTGTTCGGCCGCCTCCTCCTTTGATGTCTTCGGAGAGGTTCCTTTCCGGTTATGGCCAAGAGGAGCCATGTGTTTTCCGGGATCCTGCAGAGAAGAGGGCACAAGATCATGGAGATACAGAAGGGTTGGCTGGTTCCCTGATTGGTGCAATAGGTATTACTCCTAATGCTGGTATTCTGTTGAATGCTTCCAGCTTTTATGGCGGTCTTGTTAGCGATAGCTGCAAGAATGAGGTGGTGAAAAAGGAGGAACGTGGAGAAGAGAAGCAGGCGCGAAGCAGCTCATGGTCCTCTATTAATGGTGATGCTACTGCTGCATATGTCGTCAAAGGACAGTGGACAGCAGAGGAAGATAGGTAATGAGATCGATAGCAGGGAGTAGCCTTCTTATTCATTCCTTTAGAGAAGTGCAGGAGATAATTAATGGTCTTGCAAGTTCTGCTCGTTTGTGTTGCAGTAAGTTAGTTCGATTGGTGAAGCAACATGGCGTCAGGAAATGGTCTTACATTTCTAGGAACATGTTCGGTAATTAATATTTATCAGGTTGCGAGGGAGAGAATCTCTTCAATCATGTAATCAAATCATACACTCAAATCTATGATTAATCCTTAAATCATAGATTAATTAAAGATCAAAATATATTCAAATAAATAAATAAATTTATTATTTTATATTTTTCTCCATCATATTCTTGAAGGAACAATCTAGCCTGATAGCGTTCAGAGTCTATTCACTTCCACACTGCTTTGAGCACAGCCAGTCGCGTCCTGCCACTGAGAACATCCAGATGCATGATGAAGCAAAGCAATTGGTGGGAACTCCCCATGGATTTGGAGTCTAGCGCATATCCATACCTCGATCATCTGAGAATATAATTCCAAGTCTCGATCATCACAAGAGTCGTTCGCTAGAGGAGAAACGCAATCGAGCAACCAGCATCTGCCCACAAGCAAAACTCCCAAGCTGAGTTCATGGGCCCTGATCGAGCACCTTCCTCGGTGTTCCTGAAGTGCCTTCTTCCCCTCTTGCAGTCGGTAGAACTCTTGATCTCTCAACGGAGACAGCAGGGAGTGGATCCTGCGCCTGCTTTCGCTCGACTTTGGACCGAGCAAGCACATGGGCGAGTTTGTAACGTACGAGGCGTCCGATACGAGGCTTCGGGGGCCATGCAGATCATGACACGCCGATTTCGACAAGGTTGGCAATCACTTGGACTCTAAAGCTCCATTGCATTTCGACAAGGTTGGCAATCACTTGGACTCTCTAAAGCTCCATTGCTTCCTGCTTACATCTCTCGGGAAGAGGACAATAACCTACAGCAAAAAGGAGCATTCATTTCACTTTCTGCTGTCTAGTCCGTGACTTGTACAGTACATTACAAGAAACACAGTTTAAGTTTTCTAGTAAACTGGAGTTGCTGGGAAGTGATCGATAAACCAAATGGCTTCTTGATGACCGGTTGTTCTCGGTGTATGCCGGATTCCTCCTGTACTTGGAGGTGGAAGACAAGTTCGTTTTCTTCAAACAAGGTAAGGATAAGAGTTATTCTGAAGCACTTGGGTTTCTTGTCTTCTTCGAACAAACGAGGACATGATCTTCCTATTAGTTTCACATTATCTTTGATCATATCACACTGTTACTGAATTCATCAAGTTTGACAACCGTGCTCGGCTTATCCACATTACTGTAATATAACAGGAAGCATTCCCATTGGGAAAAGTTCTGTACCATTTGGATATCTATGAGAAGATGATACAAAAGATAATGATGTGCCGTGACGTACGCTTCAAACTTGGTTTCCCGTCTTTCCACGTAAGTATTGGTCTCACTACTCACTCCCGAGGGTGCAAATTTTAATTATTTAGATTATATATATATATATATTCTTTTGTGTTGATTTCCAATTGCACCAAAGTTTAGTTCAAGTAAATAAACAAGTAACCTTCTCAAGTATTGGTCTCACTACTCACTCCCGAGGGTGCAAATTTTAATTATTTAGATTATATATATATATATATTCTTTTGTGTTGATTTCCAATTGCACCAAAGTTTAGTTCAAGTAAATAAACAAGTAACCTTCTCAAAGAAATGCCTTATACCTAAGTGATGGTGATAGTGATTTAACGAGTCAAATTAACTATAGAAGATTGTACGAGATATCCCCGAGCTGATGATGTTGAACTCTCAAAAATATCATTTGACGTGTCATTTATACAAAAATTAATGTTAAAAGATGTTTCTTAAGTCGATTCCTCTCACACCCGGGTTAGTAACTCGAGATAAATAATTACAATCGTCAATGATAAAATAGTGATATATTAATTATATTAAAAATAAGCTTTTATACATTGTAATGAAGAAATAATATATTTTGTGGAATATTCTTTAGGGGATATTTTTTTAACCATTTTTAATAACTTTGATTTAGTCTCTTTTTCACGTTGTCAACAATGGCGGAGACAACCCATAATTGCTTCTTGGACTGATGTTCATGTGAGTAGATCGGTGGGGAACAACTTTTGTTTCCTTCTTCCAACCTGAACGCTATGCGAAGGATGCATGTCGAATGCTTGTTGGTCAATAATATCATCTCTATCATTTATCCCCTTCGAATGTATGCTTCGGAGGTTTTTTAGTGAGGGTCTTGAAACACAATATCTAGCTCATCCAACACATTAGTCCTACACTCCTTTGATCATTTCTTTGAGTAAACGAAAAGGGCAAAGATAATTCATAACTGTCTATCTTGCACTAATGTCCACGTAGACAGACTAATAAGAGATAACTATCGTCGGAAACAACTCATAACTGTCGAACGATGGTTGGTCAATAATATCATCTCTATCATTTGTCCCCCTTGAAAGTATGCTTTGGGGGTTTTTTAGCAATAGCCTTGAAGCACAATACCTGGCCCATCCGATACATTAGTCTTACACTCCCTTGATCACTTCTTTGAGGGATAAGCGACAAAGGTAAAGATAACCTACAACTATTTATCTTGGACCAATGTCCACGTAGAGGTAACTATTGTATTTTTTTTCAGTTTGGACATCATGCGAAGGACGAATCGAATGATGATCGATCGATAATATTCTCCTTATTATATCGAGTATGTCGTTCATGTATAATAATCATATAATAATAAAACCTAATCCATTGGGCGAAGAAAGAAGTAAATTTATATGAAATCTGTGTGTTGACCATGTCTTCGTTTGGTGTTCCATTACACGTTAGCAATCTAATTTGAAGTCAGTAGGAAGAGTGGCGAGAGAACTCGACCAATTCATGGAAAGCCGTGCTACTACGGGAGTTCTCTGTTCCTTGCTGGTGCAATTGGGCATGGAGAGAAGAAGAGTCTCTTCTTTCAAATGGATGATGCGTCATGTAAGCCCATTACTTGATGGAAACTTGATTTCTTCGACACATGCAAGATGACCCAAGTTAACAACTGGGCTCTATGGTTCATATCATCACTCTATAAGCCATCGTTCTATTTGGTCAAGCGAGCACTAGATAAACTATCGGATTAGCTTCAACTGTTCCCTGCTGTATATTGATTGGGAAGATATGATCCGTCCGATTAAGATCATATAACGGATACGTTACGAGTTCTGTTCGGACCAAATCGGTTTTTTAGTCAGCTAAACCGCAAACCAAATCGAGCGGTTTAGAGTTCGCGTTCACCGAACAAAATGGATCCAAGCATCGTAGTAAGAGAATCGAACCAAATCGAAAGTTCCTGTCCGGTTCGGTTCGTTGCCTCGGCTCGATTCACAGCCCTATTTAAGCCGAATTCGGTCGAAGAAATCTTATGCAGATTAAGCGATCTTATGTTATCAATGCTGCTTAAACAATCTTTCGAATCAGGATTAGAGTCGTCAGCAGTTCTTAGTCGTCCGATTCAATTACGATTACGAAATCATTCATTACATATGCCGCAAGAAGAACTCAGA
>LVTN01000120.1:0-36994 GCA_001649415.1 Musa itinerans | reverse complement strand
GATCGATCCACCATGGGGAGAGGGAGAGGGAGAGAGAGAGAGAGAGAGAGAGAGAGAGAGAGAGAGAGAGAGAGAGAGAGAGAAAGAGACCCTTTCCTTTGCTCTCTGGTGCCTTGTACACTCGATTTTGTCCACATTAAGTGTACATAAGCTTGGGCATGCATCATCATCATGTACTGCTGGTAAGGGACAGTGAAATGGATGGACGCTGTGCATGCATCTGATAGAACGAGACAGGAGGGGAAAAGTGGTTTCTTATCCGGGTTGAGCTACAGCAGCTGATAGGTGCAGCCATTCTCTATGTGCAACAAAGCATGTGATGTTTCATGATATATATATATATATATATATATATAGATGTTTGACGTGCATCATTGACCAAAGTTATTGATGACATTGTTCAAAACCAACATTAATACTGGTGTAAGAGTCTAAGCTACTGATGCTCTTATGCGGTCAAACCGATGATCTTACGTTGGGATCCCAAAATCGACATTGTACATCCATTCAACGGGGGTGTAGACATATCATAATCGAACAATATAGATCGGGAAGACTATAGTTTATATCATATATAAACTATATGATATAAAAAGATCATTCGTGCTCATGCCTGCCCTTGAGGTCCAATCTCCAACGTGTATTAATAAACATCACTAGTTTATATCACATACAAAAAGATCATTCGTTTTTGTTTTTTGTTTTTTTTATGACTCATTTTATTATTTTGATTACCTCCATAGTAGAAAAACACAAAGCTTGGCAAAACGAGGAACGCTCTCCTAAATTCCCAACACCAACCTACCTATAAAGTCGACCATCACACGCATGAGAGAAACAAAAGGAAAAACGAGGGAGAGGAAGATGGGGGCAAGAAGAGGTGACAAGGAAAAAGCATTCATTTTCCCACTAATCACTACTTCTTTCTTATCGTTTAGCATGTTATGACTTGAACATTAAAGAAATCATTGAAATAGTTGAAAAATATTTAACACGCCTTTGTGTTTGATATATTCCATTAGAAGAATCCACTTATGGGACAAATGTTTGAGGTGTGATGAGCAATATTCATCCTATACAGAGTTTGTGATCTCCGATGTTCATCCTCACTTCATATTCGGTTGTGATATTCTTAATACGTTAAAAATATGAAACAAGTCTGCTCTTGTAATTCATCTTGGATGGATAACCTATAATTCATAGAAAATCTTTCTAATAGAACCACGTTGTGTTTTCTTTTGTAATGAGACCTATATCGAGTATGCCTCCCGATAAGATCTTTTTTATTTATATTTATTCATTTATTCATGCATATATTCAAGAAGTAATATAATAAAATATTAAAAGAGATTATGTTTGATATACGACCTATTAGACTATATTCATTTATGGCTCTCATATTGTGATGGATACGCATCTTTTTTCATAGGTTACACTTGCAATGTAGACTATTCAACATAGTCACATACACTACAGAGTAACAATCACATCGATTTAATCTAAAAATTAAAAAAAATCATTAATCATTTTCAAATGACATATTTATAAAAAATATTTAAGTTTATTAAATCATAAAGACATAAGACATCAATATCTCAATAGTCGTCGATCAAATCATAACCCTAATTCAAATAATTTAATTAATTTAAATTAAACTTAATTTAATTAGAACCTAACGGAATCAATTTAAAATCATTATAGAACCGATTTGGAATCACTCTAGATTCATCTAAAATCATTAAAGAATAGATGATCCTACCTCTCTTCGAAATCCTCTCCTAAGTCTCTCACTACTAAGCTCGATAAGGAATTAGCTCTCCCCGAAAGATAAACATTAATTTAATTTTTATTTTTATTTTACTTTCACACACAAAGATATAATTATAATATTTATTTTTTTATGATTCACATGTAAAAATAAAATTTAAATTATTTACTTTCTAAAAATTATATTACTTATTAGGAAATAAATTAATTGATTGATAAAACTTCTAACTCGTTCACATGATCAAGTAAATTAATTATTTACTACACAAACTAGAAAATTAATTATTTATCACTGTCTTCAGATAAAAAAAAGCCTTGAGATCGAACAGAGGAGATGAAGAAGATGACATACCGACGATGATTTTAAAGTGCATCGTTAAATCTACAGATTAGATGTTATACCGAAGCGTACTGTCACGACCTAAGTTTGATCAGTCAACTAGCAAATAACTCCATTTTGGTCCTTCAATCACGAACCAAAATGCTTAAGTATACTTATCAGGCCCATATAAGTCAATCATACACATTGCCCACTTCCGATGTGGGACTAATGGGATGTTACACATATTGCCCGTATCGGACGGTACGTACTGATCAGACAGGTTACCAGTACACGGACCGCCTACTACCGGACGGTACGCACCGGTTTCGACTGTAGCACTATAGCAGTGTAACAGTGCACTGTAATACTGTAACAGTACATTATGGCACTGTAGCACTACTACAGTGCTCAGTACACCCGTACCGTATCGTACCGAGCCAAGATCGAAACACCGGTATGATATGATATTACGAACCTTGACTACACCAACATTAAAAAAAAAATAAAGTATAATATAACATAGAAAAGAGTTCTCCAAATTCCCAATTGACGCCGCATAAAGCTACTTTTGAAAAGATTTCTATCCATGGAAACATGGGATATACCAAACCCAAATCGAAAGGCCTTTTGACCATTCCTACCAACGAGTCATGCTTTCCCGTCGAGAAGCATTACTATATAATTTGGGTGGGGGAGGATTTAGGTCAAATGTAAATTATGACTCTCACTATCTAAAGATGTTGTTGATGGTCTTAGTTCCTAACAATGCTGTGCAAGATTCCGAGGTACATGAAGCACATGACGTTGCGTCCAAAAGCAAATATTTAGTCATTATCACATTATGGGGGTCGAACTTGTACTAAGAGCTTACCTTTCTCATGTGTTCTTGTATATAAAATAAAATATAGCAATTGAATCTCGTCTTCACCATTTTTTTCTTTGTATAAGAGAATTAATATTCAAAATTTAATTAGATGATAATTCACTATTTTGTATCATATTATACTACTGAAATATAATAATAATAAATATTAATTAACTGACATTAATGAGAAAATTGTTTAGGGAGGATGGAATATGTATATATATAAATATTATATTTAAAATAAGCAAAAATAAATTGAAATATATATATATATATATATATTTCAATTTTAATGAGGTCTTCGTCTTTTATTTTGTATAAAAAAATAAAAATAAAAATAAAAATAAAAAATTATGTTCGAAGTGTATAAGGATAGATATGACTGGATAGTTTCCTACTCCTATGGTTTGGCCTCTTTGGCGTTTTCTATTACCACACATTTATTTAGGGTGAGAGAGGTGTTGGAAACAGCTGAATAAAAAGAAGCAGCTAATGGGGTGTGTTGGAAACAGAAGGAAGAAAAAGAGATCGATCATACGAGTATGGGGTGGAAAAGGCAAAAGGGAGATAAAAGAAGGAAGAATGATGAGACATAATTGGGTCAAAAAGAAGGAAGAAAGTGGATTGATGGATGCGGCAGTCGCCCTCACCGTTTTAAAATGGCATTAAATGCCGTGAGATAAATGTAAGTGCATTAGCTAATAAGAATGATCTGTGTATGTAATAATGCTGGACTGTGTTTGTGTGTGTGTGTGTAGGAGAGAGAGAGAGAGAGAGAGATGGTTGCTAGGTGAGAGAGAGAGAGAGCGAGAGAGATGGTTGCAGCTTAAGAAAACTTTGGTAAAGGGCAGAAAGTTACCGAGCGAAGTCAAGAAGCTGCAGCCACTCCTACCGCTGACCTTTGCGAGACTGCCAATCAAAAGCCAGAGATCGACTCACCTCCACGAATCCAACCTCTGTATCTCAAGCTGCTGCTGCTGCTGCTGCTCTTGCGACGAAGAACATCTCGGCTAAAAGGCTGCCAACGACACTCTCCCATCTCTGCTCGTGCTTCGAGCTCGAAGCGCGTGTATTTACTGCGGTTCTTCGGCGTAGAGAGAGCGTGTGTGTGTGTGGTTCGAACAGTAAAGGAAGGACGGCTTGGCTTGTGTTCGAACGAGAAGTGCGACGGAAGCAAAGGTTAGGAGTACGTCTCATCTCGCGCTTCCGTCCTCGAGTCTCTTTTCTTCTTTTTCTGCCACTTCCCTTTTGGCTGCACAACCTGCGCACGCCGTCACGCTTGCCGAATGCCACCTTGCAGTGTTGTTACGGAGAGGGAAGCGAGTACGCGTTGCTCTGCTCCTCGGCTGGTGCGTTTGTCTGCTCGGAGTTGCTCTCTTCCTGGGTTGAATTCTCTTCTTGTCCAGTAATAAGAGGTAAGCAGCTGCTTCATGTTGCTTCGGTCACTCGCCAGTACTAAATCTCTGGCTGTCTTCGCTGTTCCCCTTTTCTCCCCCTATCTTATCGCTCTTCTCTTGACTGTGGTGTCTTTCGACGTCTTACTCGGGTCTACAGTGATCCTTGTCGTGTTTCTCTCTATTATCCATATCTCGAAACGCGTGGGTAGATCCGATCGGCTTCCTTGCCGCTGTTGCTGTTGCTGTTGGGAGGACGAGGAGACCGGTGAAGGGAGGCCCGTGGTGAGGGGCTTCTGCAGAGGAAGGAAAGATGCCGCCGCAGACGCAAGCCGAGGAGGCTGCCATCGTGGCCAGCGGCATCGCTGCCTTCAACAGTGAGGTGGAGCAGGGGAGCGGCGGCAAGGAAGCGGACGGAGGGAGGGACTCCGCGTTCAGCATGAAGAGCCTCCTCTGGCACGGCGGCTCCGCCTGGGACGCCTGGTTCAGCTGCGCCTCCAATCAAGTACTCCATGCCGGCCGATCACATATTAACCAAGAATCCAGTTTGTGTGTCTTCTCCTCTAAAGAGGTGGCAAATCTGCAGGTGGCGCAGGTGCTGCTGACGCTGCCGTACTCCTTCTCGCAGCTGGGGATGCTGTCCGGGTTGATCCTGCAGCTGTTCTATGGCATCATGGGCAGCTGGACGGCGTACCTCATCAGCGTTCTCTACGTCGAGTACCGGACTCGGAAGGAGAAGGAAAACGTCAGCTTCAGCAACCACGTTATCCAGGTCAGATCCTGCTTTCTTCCATCCTTCACGAGCTCTCTCTTTCCTCTGCTCCTACTTTTCCCCTGTTCCTTTATGTTTCCGTGATCTTCCTCCTCTACCTACGTGCAGTGGTACGAGGTGCTTGATGGACTGCTGGGGCGGTACTGGAAGGCCGCCGGCCTCGCCTTCAACTGTACCTTCCTCCTCTTCGGCTCAGTCATCCAGCTCATCGCCTGTGCCAGGTTCGTTCTTTCCTCCGTTTTTTTGGATCTTAACTGCTCGTTGATACATGGAAGTTCTGCTTGCTGTGGTCTGACGATGGAGCAGCAACATATACTACATCAATGATCGGCTGGATAAGAGGACATGGACGTACATCTTTGGCGCCTGCTGCGCCACCACCGTGTTCATACCCTCCTTCCACAACTACAGGTTATGGTCCTTCCTCGGCCTCGGCATGACCACCTACACCGCCTGGTACCTCACCATCGCCGCCGTCGTCAACGGCCAGGTAACATAGCATCGTCCACAACAAGAGTAGTGAAAGTAAACGGTAATAGAAACATGTTGCGTGGAGGATCAGATGAACTCAGCTTGGAATCTGGTTTGTTGGTCGATGACCTTCTTCTTGTCCCCACTTCCGCCCCGAATAGTATCGCTGCTGTGTGGAAGAGGGGAAGGAATCATGACGATGATGCTCTTCTTTGGGTGGATGATGCAGGCGGAAGGCGTGGCGCACTCGGGTCCGACGAAGCTGGTGCTGTACTTCACCGGAGCCACCAACATACTCTACACGTTCGGCGGCCATGCGGTCACCGTGTGAGTGCTCCACACTTGAGTCTCAGGTGTACGTGTCAGGGAGACGCGTGAGTCACCTGTGTACTACGAGCCAGGGATGCCCGTGGGTTGGGCGAGAGGGGCCCGCCCGCATGGTGACCTGGCGGGGAAATTTTTACTGCTGCGCGCGCTCACTTGTTCGTGACCACAGGGAGATAATGCACGCCATGTGGAGGCCGCAAAAGTTCAAGTACATCTACCTACTGGCGACGCTGTACGTGTTCACGCTGACGCTGCCGTCGGCGGCTGCCGTGTACTGGGCCTTCGGGGACCAGCTGCTGACCCACTCCAACGCCTTCTCGCTGTTGCCAAGGTCCGGGTGGAGGGACGCCGCCGTCATCCTCATGCTCATCCACCAGTTCATCACCTTCGGCTTCGCCTGCACCCCGCTCTACTTCGTGTGGGAGAAAGTGATCGGAGTGCACGACACCCGGAGTATTTGCGTGCGCGCCTTGGCTCGCCTCCCCGTCGTCATCCCCATCTGGTTCCTGGCCATCATCTTCCCCTTCTTCGGGCCCATCAACTCCGCGGTGGGCGCGCTCCTCGTCAGCTTCACCGTCTACATCATTCCTGCTCTGGCTCACATGCTCACCTACCGGACGCCGTCTGCACGACAGGTACCATCCATCTGCTTTCACATCTGGCCTCGATGGTTAGTTAGGAAGCGAGTACTGCTACAGCGTTCAACATCGTCCTGCGTCTTGGCTGTCGTTGCAGAATGCCTCCGAGAAGCCGCCCTTCTTCTTGCCAAGCTGGGCGGCGATGTACGCGGTGAACGCCTTCGTGGTGGGGTGGGTGCTCGTGGTCGGCTTCGGGATCGGCGGGTGGGCCAGCATGACCAACTTCATCAACCAGGTCGACACCTTCGGGCTCTTCGCCAAGTGCTACCAGTGCCCCAAGCCCCAGCCACCCGCTGCGGCCGCACCACAGCAGCATCACTGAACCACCTGCCTCTCACACACACTCTTGAAACCTGATCCATAGAACAAAGTCGTTGGTCGACCTTTGGATATCGGTTAAAACTGTTACATACAAAGAAAAGGATGAATGGTTCATTGTGGGCTGGCCCTCCTGCCATCGCCCGGTGGTGTTGGAAGCTCTCTGTTACGGGTTTCTATTCTTCGGCTGTCAGTCGCATCGTTTACCATGTCAAACTGTAACTTCTGCCTGATGAATGCTAGTCTTTTGTCAAAACACAGTGCAATTCCATGTTAACCATCGGTGCCCGAGAGAATTCTTGCTTTGACACAACACGGATATAGACACTTACAAGAGACAGGCCAATGTGAGCGCAATTAATGTATGCTTTGTCTGTAGTTGCAAAAAATGGTCCCTGTGTCTTAGCAAATGCCTAGCCATGGAGGGGGGATTACTGTTGTGGGGTCTCGTGCGGGCGGTCTCTCTCTCTCTCTTGCATCTACCTGATCTCCACGCTTCGTGCTGCTTCGACAGCCTGCTAAGTTTCCATTTTAACCACATGAAACTGAGCATAAGATGTAAACATGGCATTTACGATTTCTCTTGAGGCTTGTGTTTCGCTATAGGATATGATGAGCGAAACCGCATGTTGCCACTGCAGATTCTGTATTCATCAGCCCTGTTAACGTACACAGAAGAATATTTGGTGTTTAATATTGGACGTAGGCGATGAAAAAATACTTACAAATAATAGGAGGAAATAACATTCATAATTTGACTCTGTTAGGAGCACTCGCTTGATGTTATCAACGTACTCGTATTGTTTCATTCGAGCAAGAGTCCCTGCAGAAAACTCAAGACGATGATAAGCACCATATCTGCTTGATGTTATGATCGCTCGACGTCAATAACCATAATAAATGATTAGATATCAGATAAAATGCAGGAGAAACGATGCAACCTACAATTTCATCTTATCATCCTCCTTTACGTAATCTCCAAAGATGATTTTCACAACTACATGATGATATATGTTCTCAGTTTTAAGAATCTTACAATGTGCTTGACAGGATTCTGAATTCACAGAAATTAGTATGGCAGCAAATGAAAAGTTTCAATATCAGACGTCTCCCCCCAATGATAAGCTTCGTCCTCAAAAACGAAGTTAATCAGACAACTTCTCTACCTTGGCACATGCAAGGTAACATACAACTCTTTTACTGTTAAGACTGTAGAGGTTAACTCAACCAGAATCTTGGAGTTGTCGAACCACGTTCAGCTGCAGCCCCACTGTTGGCCACCTTTTGAATCTGATCTGAGAATTCATTTGCCTGCAAACGAAACTTAGAAGCTAAGTTCAAAAGGTTTCCAAGAACTGGCACGGTTTGAGATAAAAACCAAGTTGATTTCTAACATCTTATTCAAATTCCAAATGTTATGAAGAATATGACAATATTCTAGTTAAACTGCTGATAAAGATACCTCCAGGAAGCTATATTGCTCTATTAAATCTTTCAAACAGAATACTAGACACAGCCTTCATGGCTAACATGGCAAAATTTTGATCACAAGGGCCATCCATTCATGAGTCAAAAAATATTCTCATCCATTGTCTGATTCAACTTCAGTGACATTAAACCATTTGGATGATATCGCTTACTCATCAATGAAAAATGTGAAAAGTGTAAAGGTTCATTAACAGCAAAAGATTTGTTGGCTTTGCAAATTGAGGTACTGTGCAATTTTAGAAATATAAACATTGCAACAGTAGGGGATTTTTCAGCTTAAGGCCATCACTTGGTCAGAGGACAGTGCCATCTGCATTCAGAAAGATCTAATCCCTAACATGCCCGCAAGGGGGAATGTCTTAGTCAACCAGGAAATAAAGTCAGGTAAATTCAGAATAGCATTCAGATTTCCTTGGCTCTCTTTAGACCACCCATTGGGCAGAGGGTCATTTGGACACTAGAACAAGGATAAAAATAACAGAACAGTTATTAAAAGCATAACATCATGGTAGGAAAAATGCATTACTTGAAAATCCTAACTTGAAACACAACATCAAGAACCTAAAAAATATAATTTCTCCAAAATTTCTTCCAGCTAACCTTTTCATCAATCCACATTAGAGTGCTCAGCTGATTGTTAAGTATTCGGACAACAACATCAAGTGGAGTCATACCATCAACCATATCCATGTCACCACCCTAGAAAGAATTATATGTAATTAATACTGTCAGCTAGAAGGAGAACTGTCTGAGGCAAAACTCTTGCAGGATTTTACCTGAGAAGAATTCACTGTTTGAATTACTGATTTTACTTGTTCGGCCATCTTTTGCATTTCTCTTTCAATAAACTCAGCTTGTTCATACCTGACATTTAACAGACAAATTAGAAAGATGCTAATAAAATGCTTAAGTTTGGAGTAGCAACACATTTTAATCATCAATTAGTATTTAAAATATCTGAAGAATTTCAGGACATAAGAATTCTAAACAAGACACTCATATTGGATGCTGATTAGAAACTGAACATAGCACATAAAAGTATCAATTTGTTTATGGTGATGCTATTTTGAGTACAAACTCAAAATACCTAGCACATACGAGTATCATATAAAACTTGACCAGAACCTGATTCACATAGTTGAGCCCAAGTTTTAGCCACATTTAGGTTTTCTTTTACATAGATCATCAGAAGTGATTTGTAGTATTGTACTTCAAAGACATTTACTCAATTAACAAAAACAGTTAATTGGGTAAATTATTTAATGCCACCAGAACTGATAAAGCTATTTACGACAGTTATCGATAGAAAAGGGACATTTTGTAAGAAATTATTTAATGCTTTCAAAGACATTAATGTTCTGCTGACTTCTAAATCTTTCAATTATATCCTCAAATTAACTTCATCGACGAACTTTTTCGCTTAAAAGGCGTAACAAACTAAGTTTGTTTCAGCAAATATCACTCCCAAGGATCAATAATCACTATTACCAACTAATAACACAAAAAAATTAGCCAGATGTAGTTGTGATGTGGATGAAAAACTGAAATCTGCATAATATTAATACCTAGCTTTTGTTCATAGCCAATTATCAACTCCTTAAATAAAAACCATTGTATTATTAAGAAAGAATTATGATTTTACAAAAAGACTAATAAGCGCCAGTATCTCTGCATTCAAAGAAAGAGAAGACCATTTGTACCCAAAGCCAACATTCAAACGGCAAGAAACTCGTCAAAAAGTAGGTTTCTCTTAAAACTATAATTGGTTTCTTATAAACTTGTCATTATACTCAGGATCCATAAACGGTAAATAACTTTAATAGCTTTCCTGAAATTTTCTAATGTAATTTCTGAAAGCTACAATAAACCAAAAGATAACTCACTTAGTATGTCATCTTCCAAACAGAGTAAGATGGAAAACAGAGAAGGACACCAGAAAAACGAATCCAGCTATAACCTACATAAACTGGCATGCCAGCATAAACCTACATTTCTTAATACTCGTAATCATGCATCATGGGTTTGCATCATTGTCTGTCCAACTCTATATTGCACACTAATGAAAGCATCGTACTGCTAGATCTCCCATCAGTAAAACAGCAGTGGACATTGTACCCAACAATTAAATGGTTTTCAAAAAATATAGGAATGAAAAATGTTTTATGATGCTTCTCATGGAGACCTGAAATGGGCATCAATGCCGCAAGACATGTTCCATGGTGGTCAGTATTAGCCTTAACCAGGTGAGTGACCCTAGTGTGCCCATCAGGACAAGGAAACCACACCAAACTGGTCACCCTATCTCCAGCATGGCTGGCTGGCCACTTGGAAGACCAAGGTGCCCTGTATATTGACCTTTCGTAGCTTAAGAGACCTCGTATTGACCAGGGTATTATGTCGAAGAGTTTGGACAGCTTCGAAGTAATTGTTCTAATCAAAATCAGGGAATCAAATGAGGCTACAAGAAAAGGCCAGCAAGTTGGCCTGCTTTGGAGCACCTCAAGCCCAACTTGAAAAAGCTTACTTATGGCTGCTCAATGCCACTAGGAGAGGGAAAAGAAAGCTTTATCAGCCCCGTACAAATGTGTAGAAAACTGGGATTTTCAAAATAAGGGCCCCCACAGCCCAGCTCAGAGTGCTGAGCCAACCTTATTGACTTTGTGGAAGGGTTGGCCATCGTTCTATGGAGCCCCAATCCTCATTGACCCCTAAGAGGATTCAGAGCAAAAGAAACAAGGATTGAGGGGTATGTTGGTCCAGAAAACAATCAATACTAGCATGACACTTTTCTCAAGAATAAAAGAAGCCTAACTAGAAAGCGATAACAGAGCACTATCCATGCCACATAAAGATAGCAAACTGGAGGTGAAGGTTTCTAAGAAGCACTTCATGTTGCCAAATTTTCACACTATATCTAGGACTTCAGGAGGCCACGCCAAATCTCTTAAAAAAATCTGTCAGGAAAGTTGGAAAGACCAATGGCAGTAGAAATGTTTTCAAAATATAAGGAAAAATTGAGTTGAAGTCCGATTCTTGATTTCGAAAACATATCAGCATCTTTGCTCATATTTTACATAACCCACAGGCCCATCCTAATGAAGCCATCAAGGTTTGCTTGATTTCAGCTTCAAATTCTATGCAAATGCCGTGATCTGTGGCTGACCATCCAAAATTATAAATTTGTTACAGTACTAAGGACAAACAGCATTCTCAAAGTTAAGTTTCAGTAAAAAGTTAATGTTAGAAAATTAAGTAATTCACAATCATGTTTCAGAAAAACAGATCATAGTCCTATCTGTTGTACTAAATTTTATTTCAATGTCACATCAGTTAAATAATTATTATCTGTAACTATAAAGAATATGTTTTAACATGCTTCAATCAGCATTCAGAGACTAAACAATATTAAAGCAGGAGAAAAGGTTAGATAACAACTAACATTGAATCTCTCACAGAAGTGGCCTCATCTTCCAAAAGCAATGCCCGTTCATCCTTGTATATACGCTCAGCTTCTTCTTCCATGCTCTCCAGAGCCTTATCAATCTTGAAACCCAAAGAGAGGGGAAAAAAATTATTATTGCAGTATAATGAAATTAATTAGAACTGGAGAAAGCACAATATAGGAACAACTATTAGTAAAGGAGCAGAAGTGGACCAGAAAAGATAGGAGCATGACCAGAAACACCAAGAGCAAGTCAATTTTAGTATAAATCAAGGAATTAGTTGCAACAAACCTCTTGTTGATGAGTTTCAATTAATTCCAGTTGTCGTACTAAGTTAGTTTGAGTCTCCACAACTTTTGCCACTTCAGCCTACAAATCAACCAAAAATACTAGTAATTAGGCAGTTAGGCTACTGAGATGGAAATTTACAATTTTATAATTCAGTTTCAATTGCCCATAACATAAGAATGTTGCATCAAAATGAAACCTGCCTTACTGTAATTGAAAAATAGAAATCATCTAAGATTAGTGGAAACACAGAACCAGGTAACTTTTCAGAGAACTGATAATCAGGATTACATCAACTTGCATGTTCTCCAGGAATAGTTAAGTGAGGTGACCAAGAGCAGAGGAGCATTTTTTGGGAATGAGCAAAATATGAGATAATTGACATATTTAGCAGTCATTCTGGAAGATGCTTTTTATCATAAAGTCATACAATAAAAGATTAAACACTACACACTCATCATGATCATAAAGATATCTGTTACAAATGCTTTAATAAATTTTCTATATTTTATCAACTGCTTTTCCTTTTTTAGATCATAACATAAAACAACAGCATATAACATTTGGTCAACATCGATCTTTTCCCACCAGCCAGGCAAAACAATTCAGAAGTTTTTCACTACCCAACGTGACATGAGATAAAGAGATAAAATCCACTTCATATGGATAAATAACAAAAGAATTCAGAACCACTGAATTTAGTAACGCACACAAAATGCTTAAAGGAACAGCTAACTGATGAACAACAATGTACTGCATCCATTGCATACCTCCAGCCTAATGAGAATATTTCGGTTTTGTAGAATCCTCCTGTCCCATTCAGCTATTGCTGTAGCCTGCTTTCGGAACTTTGAAGTACGCTCCTGTAGCTCAGCATTCCAGTCCTTAATTATCTGGTTAGATAAGGCCAACTAGTTAACTAGAAAAAGAATGGTGACAGAAATACCTAGATACTCTTTATCAGCATATGGAAGACAAAATATAACCATCACGAATATTTGTGTCACTTCTGCTGTTATTCTGGCATAATAAAACAACAGATAAACATTTCCATGTAGCTCTTATATATGCAAGATTTCAGGAGGTTGCTCTTATAGTAATATCTGAATGTTCCATTACACAGAAGGTCAGAAGCAAATCAAAGAACAATACCTCCTCGACAGTTTTCCCAACAATTTCTGAAGGTAATTTTGGTGCCTGGGTTGTGGTTGAAGTGGTTGTAATAAGTCTATATCATAAAGAAAAAGAGAGCATGAAAATATAAAACAACAGATCATATAAATGTAGCCATCTCTAAAAATACAATAAACAAACACAAGAAAGTACACAAACCTGCCACTACTAGCTTGAACTGATGGCGTTAAAGGTTGACTTGCGGCAGCACTGGAACTTGCCACACTAGCAGATGCTGAAGTAGAGGAACCTGAGGAGGAACTTCTTTTCTTAGATTGGTATCTAATACAATGTTCCACTGATTATGCCAAAATGAAAAACTGGTTTTTTTCATGTTCAAGCAAGCAAAAAAGAATGAAGAGAATTTCGTATATTTAGCTACTGAACCAAGGTAAAAATCCAGAACATAAGGAACAGAATGTTCAAATTGGTTTTCTTAAAAAAAAAAAGGAATGAGATATATTCTGCAGAGTACGCAGAGCACAGCATGTGGCTACCAAACAAAAGACTATTTTAACCACAGAAACCTCATGCAGCCAGGAGGTTGCAAACATCTGACATCTTGTAGATTTCCAAGCTAAAAACAATTATAAAAGATGAACATGTTTAACAAGATAAACATAAGTGCCTGACAGCCTAGTCTTCCCACAAATCAATGATAACCAGAAATCTGATCCATTTTTCTACCAAAATCTGAACATTAAGGAAATAGCTTTGTTGGCATCTAGTGCACTTAAATGGGTATGTAAGCAACAAGTGAAGCAGAGATTGAACAAGACCACAATTTGTCTACTAAAAGTTAGATGGACAAATGTTGCTCATCAATGAGGACCCAAAAGCACCACATTTCGGAGCTTGATTCTAAAGCAAGAAGCATACGGGTCATCGAGTACCACTGTAAGCAAGCCATTTTAGAGCTTGATGTGAAGAGGCAGGCATACATTGGTCATTAATCAGGTGGCATATCCAACAAGTGCAGCCAGCTTCATCAGGTAACAGTTGGAAGACAACATCTAGAATATGATAATAAAATATGAAAAGAACAGAGATAAAAGCTTCCAAGCAATCTCAGGGAAGATATGGTCATCCTTTTTCATTGCATCTTAGTTGTTCATTCTTTTCATAGTTCGGGATGAGCTTTGGCTCTAAGGTGAAGCCACTTAGTAACTCGGATGATTGGGCTTCTCATTATGAAAGCTGACTATATACATTCACCCTCTTCTGACACTGCAAGACAGGAGTCTCATGCACCGGACCACACTTTTTTCTACCTACTATTTCCTTATTTGAAAGCCTGAAACGTATGCTAATAAGATGCATAACATCTATATAAGTTGATGCAAAGAGTCCTAATTTGTAATAAAGCAGAATTTTTTTATAAATAATAAAGGAGACCAAAAGTAACAATCAGTCAACAAGAACATGCATTTATGTTATCATTATTTTCTTATTCTTTACTACCTTAGGCTTTGAACTATCAAATACATCAAATGACGCATATAAAGAAAATGGAGCATATGTAGTACAAAATGTACATGGATCAGAATGTCGAAGGACTACACTTGTATAAAGAAATAAGTGTTGTAGGTGTACTACATTTTATTTTTCAACCTTTACATGACATCTTTGTGATAAGATACCACTAACTATTCTCTTAAATACAAATCACTGATCATCCAATCAAATAAGGGAAATACCCAACTAGAAGCATAAGAACAACTCTCCTTGATTATCACTATCAAAGAAATCTAGACCAAGTCTACACAAACAGATGCAGTGACAGAAAATATAATATATCACTGTGTAAAAGCATTATACCAGATACCAAAAATTAAGAGATAAAAACAAGCCTGGATTCATTTAGAACAAAAGGAGTACCAAACAACAAAACTGGTGGTGTGGATTGAAGTGGAGATGATGACATTGTTGATGGTGTTGCGGAGGTTGCTGAAGACGCTGACATGCCAAAGCTTGGGAAAGCACCAGTAGCTGCAGCAGTAGTTGTTGATGTCAAAGAAGATGATGCAGTGGTGGATGCTGCAGCTGCCGAGGCAAACAAAGAGGAAGCTGTAGCAGGGGGTGTTATAGCTGGCACAGAAGTTATAGTGCTTGCAGTTGTCAATGCCGGTGCCATGGTTGATATGGGTGGTGTGGAAGAAGACCCAAATGACAGGGTGAGAGGCTTCGCAGCAGCTGCAGCACCGGTGAAGACAGGTTCCGCAGAGGCAGTTGCAGCAGCAGGCGAAACTGCATTGCCGAACCCGAAGGAAGGCTGGGAAGCAGACGATTTTGCAGACCCAAATGAAAAGCCAGATGCTGAGGAAGATGACGGGGAGGTTGTGGCCGCAACAGGCAGTGATAAAGAGGTATCAGCAGAGGACGAAGCAATGAAGGAGTTCTGAGGTAAGGATCCACCGGTTCCAAAAGAGAACGCACCAGTCGAAGCAGTAGTAAACGAAGAAGACGACGAAGACAGGGGAGATGCAGAGGACGAGGAGGAGAACAAGGATGAGAAGGATGGAGTTGATGTCGTCGTCACCGTCGCCGTCGCGGCCACTCCTGCAGTCGAAGGGGTCGAGGATGAGGCAAAGGAAGCGAAAGAAGGGGCAGCGCTAGTTCCGAGAGTAGCCACTGAAGAAGTGAGCACTGGCGAAGCGGAGGAGAACGACAGGGCTGCGGCAGAAGAAGCAGAAGACAAGGTTCCATGTAGCGGGGAGGACGCGGAAGAAGAAGACCCGAAGCCGAATAGAGGAGACGATGTACCGGATCCGAAACCGAAACTAGGGCTCGCAGTGGAAAAAGGAGGAGCTGCTGAGGAAGAAGAAAACGTCGCGGAGGACAAGGTCGAGGTGCCGAAATCTGAAGCGAAAAGAGGGCTCGGGGAAGAGGGAGGCGCGGCGGACGACGAGGAAGAGGAGGCAGCGGGAAAGGAGAAGGGTTTTGGAGTAGACGAGGACGCAGCGGAGGTTGACGCTGAGAAAAGGTTAGCCGTGGTCGCGGCAGATGAAGCCGCTGGGGAGCCAAGGGTTGAGAAGCCGAATAGAGACGGGGAGGAGGCGGAGGAAGAAGGGGTTCCAAGAGAGAAACCGGTTGCGGGCGATGAGGCGGCGGAAGTGAAGCCGAAGCCAGAGAAGGCGGGGGAGGAGGAGGAGGCGGTGGTGGTGGTGGTGGTGGTGGAGGAGGAAGAGAATAAAGGGGAAGGGGTTGTGGAGAAAGAGAAGGAGAACGGAGATGAGGAGGACGCTGCAGGGGTTTGGGACTGGAAAGAAAAGCCCTGGGATTGCGAAGGAGTGGCCGAAGGGAAGGAAAACGACGGCGAGGAGGAGGACGAGGAGGAGGAGGAGGAGGAAGAAGGATTGAAGGAGAAGGCCATGGTTTCGACCGCCGCTCCTTTCCCCCGGCCAGCCAAGGCTGCCTCCACGTTTCTGTTCAACTAGTTAGGGGTTTTCGCTTCAGATCGGAACGTTCGCAACGAACCGAACTCCAAAAGTCTAAGCCCATAAGCCGGTCCATTAACGGCCTGTGGATAATTGAACTTGGAAATCGGACTCGAGTTTTCCTTCTTTGGTTCTGGATTATAACATTATTAATATTTGATTACTAATTCAACTAAATAAAAAAAATTATTCAGATAAGCAGAGAAGTCATTCGCTAAAATGTTATTTTTATCTTGTAACTTAATTCTTGGATCAAACTTCTACTTCTTTCATCGTCGACACCAAAGAATAACCACGTCAATTAAGGCTGCAGACTCGATGCAGAGATGGATTTCTACTGGCAAATAATGTATGGGCATTATCCAACGCAGATGCGTGGATACACCAATTGAGAGCCAATTAGCACTGCAACAACAAGATGATATGATAGAACTGAAAAAAAAAAAAAAGGACCCAAAGCTCTAAATTTGGCTAGTAATTATTCCCATGTCCATTTTTACTAGTGACATCACACCCGCCCCTCAGCACGAGTTCAAATGATGAGCGAGACCCATGGGTACGACTCCATGCCATTGTGGCTGTGGTATGAAGACCTCTTAATATTATCACTTGTTGTAGTAGCCTCTGTTATTAACAGAAGCGAGATTGCATGCAGAGACCGCTGCCGGCGACAGAACAAATAAGGCTAATCGCCTCATGATAATGTAATGTGATCAACAAAGCTAATGGCAAACGAGGAAGCACGAGAACTATATTATTTGGCATCAGTTCAGTTGCCAAAGATCATGGAGACAGCAATAATTGCTAGAATCCACATGAGTCTAAAACGAGAACAATGATGGGAAGAAGAATTTACATTCAGAAGACTTCGTGCTTCCCTTCAAGTTTAGATACAAATCATGCGTCGTCAGCATCACTGCCACCCATATGAGCATCATGAGTTACCCAGTACCGACTTCCATCAGGCCCTGTCAACTTGAACCTGCCCCAAGAAAAGAGTTGAACTTAGTAAGTTGAAGATCCCAGCAAGGATATCACACTTCGTCATTAACTGTGGAACCAGCTTACTACTGTCATTTGTTGTTTATGGTGTTAAATATTGTTGAATATTTCTATTTACTCGGAGGTAACTGATGAATATAAAACATCTTAGCAGCACCTTTCAAGAACAATTTTTCCTTCCTTGTACTTCTGGGCCTTTTCATGAGCAGCCTCCTGAAATAAAGTTTTGGATCAACAGTAGATGACAATATAGAAGGATGAGGCCAAAAGAAAGCTTGAAATTATTCTTACATATTTCCATCCAACAATTGCCCCACAACCAACACAGAAAATATCAGAAACAGTGTGCAACCCTGTCATCATCATCCGATCCTCCTTAATTCCGGCCGTCACATTCACACTACAACAAAGAAAATTGAATAAATAGCATCCGATTAGCTGATGGAAAAGCACAGAGTATTTGATATTTTGATGTTTCCAATAATAATCATTCCTTTTTTATTTTTTATTGAACTCTGAGTTCTATATGAATTAAACTGGGCATGCAATTCAGTCTACATTGGAGCATCCCGAAGCACCAGAGAGCCTTTTCACAAACTTCGATAAGCTTGAGACATGGGACATCAGTTTAGGTCAATGTGAGATCAGATGTTAGGCTTCTGTATCACAATGTATAAAACAGAACAAAGTTCGAAAGTTTTCTAATGTTTTCCTGATTAACTAAGTTTGCCTATTAGCGTTTGGACAGACTGGAACTTCTGGAACAGCATGCAAGGCGCATGAGATAGTCCAATCTCTGAAGAACAGACATGTAAAATAGCAATCATGTGTATCAAAGCACCAAGGTCCGAGATTAATATTTAGTCATATGTAACCATTTTTCTTATCATGTTCTCAAAACAGACATCACTCACATGCCCCCACTTTATTATGCAACCTATGATATTTAATGAGAACAAGGTAACACCATTTTGGTGAAGAATACCCCAAATGGGTTGCTGCCAGCACATTGGAAACAAACAAGCTTGTTCATTGTTTGCTTAACCACCACTGTCCATGGGGTGCTTTGAGCTTCTTAAATACTATCCATTTTGGCTACTGTTTTGGTAAATAGCTATCATGTCTATGTCCGGTGAGAACTAATATTCACCGCCTTATGATTGTTAGCAAAGCAATCCTTGCAGTATCTGGCAGGATAGGTGTGATTCAAAGGGCTTTTATGTTTTAAGTAAGACATACGGTTAGACCTGACTAACTTTATATTTGCTTTTAGATTCAATTGGTGCATATCATGAACAATAGTACTTAAAGTGAAAAGTACATTGGCTGAGAAGCCTGACACAAGAAAACACCTGTTAAAAACATTACCACCCAGCTCTTCCTACAAATATTTGATGTGCAATAAAAAGTCTAACTTCACCTTCAAGATTCAGCTCATAACCTCCCTTCTCAAAAAGAAAAAGGAAGTATTCGATCAAGTACTTTCAAAAGAAATGAATTCATGTTAATAAAAATAAGAACATGCAAAACAATAGATAGTTCAGACCATAACATTGTTTACTAAATATTAGTGGGTGATCGAAACAGAAAGCAAGTGTGAAAGAAACATGGCAAATGAGTCGGATAACAATAGAACAGAAGTAATTGACTTTCCTTCATAGGATAAATATTATTTAAGAATAGAAATTGGAAGCTTGAACAATGACTAAATAACCATGCTACTTACACCTTATTGAAGAGATAAGCTTTCCCGTGCCTGCAATGGAAGGACTGTACGCAAAAGGAGAAAAAAATAGTCATCAACAAGGCGAACTACTTTTTGGATGCTACATACTATCACTCTATCAAGAAAACTATGTACATGGAGGGAAAGGTCAAGAAATAAATGTGTAAAAGTTCACGCATTCTTCCCTTCTTTATTTAGCAACTCCAAGCTAAATGTCTTGGGTTTTACTTTTCTTGGGTTTTACTTGAATCTAGTGGCAGCCAAGGAGCAATTGTTGATGGACAGGATGATATTAAGATACAATTACATGAGTCAACAAAAATGACAATATATATTCATAGCTCAAGCAATATTTATTCTAAATATACAACCAACCTTATTCTGCTAAATAGAGGAATAAAAAATAGAAAAAACTGCTATTTCTTGAGCATAAAAGTGGTTTTTTTAAAAAGCAATTTTTGCATGAATATATTTGTTTCATCATCACAATATCCTCTTTCGGTTGTCGGACAAATTCATCAGGAGCTAGCACAGGATGCATCAAGGTAACAATGAAATGAACAATTAGCAAAGTCCAGTATCAGGATGGCGGTTTTGCATCCAACCGCAAAGCACAGACCAAAACATGGCATGGTTGGAGATGCTTTTTTCCCCCAGAGAATTCATGACCACAATTCCCCTCCCCCTTTTGTCCAACTCTCTCTCACCCTTCCCCTTCCCATTTCTCTTCCCATCTTTAACAATGATGGTCTCCTATGACCCTTGCCTAGTGCCTCAGCTGCCTTTAGCCACCAGACCATCCATCCATTACTAATCTCCAGTTAATTGTCCATGTATCGTGCATGTTGCTTTGCTTGCTAAAGCAATAATCAAAATGTTATATCATTTACACATAAAGAAAGAATGATGCTGTGCTCAAGGACCTCAAGATCATCTTATATAACTAAGAGAAGAATGGCTGCTAAAATGGCCTTAGCTGACTGTATATGTACATGAGATCCCACCTTCATCCCACATAACAAGTGGGAGAATGATGTGATTGTATATAGAGCTAGATGGATCAACTACCATTAACTTTGCTTAAACTTATCGATAATAAGTTAATGAGTTAGTTCTCTCATTGGACCATGTCATGAAAACATGAGAGGAACCAAAAGGAATAAAAAAACTCACCTACTAAAGAAAATACTTGATTGATACAACAAAATGTTGTCACTCATCGATGAACAAATATGTATGTAAGCTGATCAAAAGGTGTACAAGAGTGACTACGAGAGACAAGTGGGTAGCAAAAAATGATGCTGATTGAAGAATGCTTGGAAACCCAACAGACTTCTGAAGATCGAGAACACATGGATTAGGGAAGAATCCTCCCTCTTCAAAGATGATAACCTATGCCAATGCACTCATTCCTTCTCCAACACATGGATTGGGGAAATTTTATCACCTGTTGAAGATGATTACCTATTTCAATGCCCTAAGTCACTCTAATCCATTAATTGTCATTACTACTCTAGTTAGAAAAAACTTTAACCTTGTCTTAAAGAAAATTGGGCAAATTATTTTTCATGAGGAAATATTTAATAAACTTGGTTCAGTCACTGAAAATTGGAAGCCTCGTCCCCATGAGCTTTGTAGGGCCAAAACAGCAAATAAGCCCTTAAATTATTTGTTATGTTGCTCTTGGACCAAGGAACCTATGGTTGACTCATTATCTGCAGTCGAGACCTTTTTAGATCCTACCCTTCTCAACATCGAACAATTGTTGAATATCGGCGAACCCGATCATAGGAAACGCTATGATCGCAATATCTCGTGGTCCATCTCATCTTGCGATTGTGAATGGAACCATAGTGATGTTCCAGATCAAAAGATCGAACAAAAAGGGACGATCGGGAACGAAATCCCTCGACAGATCACCCAGCCAAGCAGAAAGAATCAAGAAAGTAAGCCTCGGAGTCAGAAGGGCGACACGGGATGGGAGATTTAACGAACCCTGGAGACGATGTCGTCGACGAGGGCGAGATGAGCCTGACAGTGCTTGCAGCTATAGATCTTGCCTTCGAGGCTAACCAGAAACAACCGCCCCATCTCTCTCTTTCCCACCTCTGATGGCGTCCCTCCTCGTCAGCACCGATCGCTAAGCTCCTCCAATTCCACCTCGCCGGCCCCAATAATGCCGATGACGACGGAGAACGCCCGTGGCACACTCTTCCCTCTGCGCGAAGAGAGATCGGTCGGCCGATCGCCGCAAGGATTAGGAGAGAGGAAGATGGGTAGTCGAGGGCGGAAGGTCGGGAAGTGGAGAAGGCAGGCGAAGAAGAGAGAGGATATACCCCATCGATCGATCACCTCGCAACAAGAGCAAGAAGCTAAGGAAAGCGTGTAGGAAACGGCAAACACGGTACGCAAGGAACCCACGATGGAGTCAGGACAGGTGGCGTGTCAAGGCACGCTCGGCGGTGGCTTTCTTGCCATCGAAGTCGAGCGGTGTCCGGTGTTGGGTGTTCTCCCCCAAGACAAAAAAGGTCAAATGTCATCCGTGTCCCTGCACATACACCAATATCATTCATGCATGCGGACATATGGATAATTATAGACGCATCGGTGAATAATTCAGATTTGGGTTAGAGCCAATTCCATTCATGCATGCATGCAAACACACACATATATGGATATATCAGATGCGTCTCTCGTATCCTATCATCATTCATGCATCCAGTCATATATGCGTACGGATAATTTAGATCTTAGTTATTTAAGTTGGAAGCCTCTTCAGAGTCAATTATTTTTTTTAACTTATATCGATTCATCCGATTCTGAAAACATTGAACCTAAAAAAACTATTTCCAATAAAATTTCTTTTGATTCCTAAGTTAGATATTATGGTGAGCTTCAAAAGGATGATTAATTTTGTAATTATCGATAATTATGAAGAGTGATTATGTATTATTTTTTAGTTTAATTGTGATGTCGTATTACATTGAATTTGGGATGTGATGATGGGCGAGCTCTCAAGATCATTACACCTAAGATGGTGAACGATTATGAATAGCAAATTATGATTATGATATTATGGTGTGTCAAATCCAAAATAGTTATTTTGATTTATTCATGATATTTAAATGTCAATCACATGGAAATTGGACTCTCGGTATAATGATTCAAACGACTATACACATAAAGAGTTAATTTTTTTATTCTTTTGCTAGTCATAACATTTTATGATTGAAAGAGAAAACTAAAAATTAATTTAATAAAAAACATAAGTTATTTTACTATATATTACATGAAAAAAAAATCTAAAATTTTAATCATCCATCTCTAGTTGAGAAAATCATATCGAACTTTACAGGATCCACTTATTTTTTTTTTTTTAACTTATATCGATTCATCCGATTCTGAAAACATTGAACCTAACAAAACTACATCAAAAGTATTTCCAATAAAATTTATTTTGATTCCTAAGTTAGATATTATGGTGAGCTTCGAAATGACGATTACTTTTGAGATTATCGATAATTATGAAGAGTGATTATGTATTATTTTTAAGTTTAATTGTGATGTCGTATTACACTGAATTTGGGATATGACGATGGGTGAGTTATGAAGATCATTACACATAAGATCGTCAACAGAGTGATTATGTATTATTTTTAAGTTTAATTATGATGTCGTGTTACATTGAATTTGGGATGTGATGATAAGTAAGCTCTCAAGATCATTACACCTAAGATGGTCAACGATTATGAATAGCAAATTACGATTATGATATTATGGTATGTCAAATCCGAACATGTTATTTTAATTTATTCATGACATTTAGATGTGGAAATTGGACTCTTTATGATATTATGGTGTGTCAAATCCAAAATACGAACATATTATTTTGATCTATTCATAACATTTAGATGTCAACCACGTGTTGTCCATATAGTGTTGGATTATCACTCGTATATTATATTGACTATATCTCATTCAAACGACTATACACATAAAGAGTTAATTTTTTTATTCTTTTGCTAGTCATAATATTTTATGATCGAAAAAGAAAAATAAAAATTAATTTAATGGAAAATATAAGTTATTTTACTATATATTACATGAAAAAGAAATCTAAAATTTTGATCATCCATATCAGACTTTACAGGATCCACTGATATCCATGGGCGGAGGCGGAGTCACCGAACATGGCAAACACTAGTTGAAGCGATAACTCCGTTCTATCCAAAGGGATGCTCTCGTATAATCGTGTTAGAGGAGGACGACGGAGGGCAAGCTGTTCCTGTGATTAGTGTATATGCATGACCATGTCTTTCTCTGATCACCATGCATGGATAAATTTTTATAGTGCAGAGATGACAACGACGTGCCATTAGAGAAGATGATTTGTCTCTTGCGATACACGTAACATCTCTCTACCCTGTGTGGGTCATATCAACTCGATTCTCTCAAGTCTATTATGAGAGACAGCATGTTTACGAATGATAATGAAATGTTACCTTTTTTGAGCATCATATGCTATCTTTCTCGTGGTTAAACCTCGTATTAGTTGCATCGGCACTTTCTTTCTCATGGTTAGAGGTTAAACCTCGTATTAGTTGCATAAGCACTTTCTTTCTCATGGTTAGATGTTAAACCTCGTGGTTAAACCTCGTATTATAATTATGAAGAGTGATTATGTATTATTTTTAGGTTTAATTGTGATGTCGTATTATACTATGACGATGGGTGAGCTATGAAAATCATTACACCTAAGATCGTCAACGATTATGATATTATGGAGTGTCAAATCCAAAATAAGAACATGTTATTTTGATCTATTCATGATATTTAGATGTCACCCACGTGTTGTCCATATAGTATTGGATTATCACTCGTATATTAATCACGTGTGGAAATTGAACTCTCGGTATATTGACTATATGTCATTCAAATGACTATACACGTAAAAAATTAATTTTTATTATTCTTTTGCTAGCCATAACATTTTATGATCGAAAGAGAAAAATAAAAATTAATTTAATGAAAAATATATGTTATTTTACTATATATTACATGAAAAAGAAATCTAAAATTTTGATCATCCATGTCGGACTTTACAGGATCCACTGATATCCATGGGCGGAGGCGGAGTCACCGAACATGGCAAACACTAGTTGAAGCGATAACTCCGTTCTATCCAAAGAGATGCTCTCATACAATCGTGTTAGAGGAGGAGGACGACGACGGAGGGCAAGCTGTTCCTGTGATTAGTGTATATGCATGACCATGTCTTTCTTTGATCACCATGCATGGATAAATTTTTATAGTGCAGAGATGACAACGACGTGCCATTAGAGAAGATGATTTGTCTCTTGCGATACACGTAACATCTCTCTACTCTATGTGGGTCATATCAACTCGATTCTCTAAAGTCTATTATGAGAGACAGCATGTTTACGAATGATAATGAAATGTTACCTTTTTTGAGCATCATATGCTATCTTTCTCGTGGTTAAACCTCGTATTAGTTGCATCGGCACTTTCTTTCTCATGGTTAGAGGTTAAACCTCGTATTAGTTGCATCAGCACTTTCTTTCTCATGGTTAGAGGTTAAACCTCGTATTAGTTGCATCAGCACTTTCTTTCTCATGGTTAGAGGTTAAACCTCGTATTAGAGGTTTAACCGTGAGTAAGAACGTGCTGATGCATCATAGTAACGTGAATAGCAGACGTTTCTAATAGGTGTTTTATTTGTGAAATGAATGTTACAAAATCCTAAATATATTATTTGTCATTACATATTTTTCTAACAGTGGATTTTAGATTATAACACAAAAGACATTTTCTAATTTGGGTTACTATTTATTTCGTCCATCATTGTAAAGCTAAAACAATGATGTAATGATTTTTCTATGATTCGAGTATCGATACCTTTTTGTTTAAATATGAGAACTATTTTCTTGATAAGCTATACTGGTTTGATTTTTTTTAATTTTTTATAATTTATTGTAAAGGCTTTAATATTACATTCAGAATTTTATATACTATTTTATTTTCATCATCGTCATTATTATTATTGTTAGTAGTATAGTATAATTGCCATCGGTAATGAAAAAAATAATAATATTATTATTATTACAATTATTTAGCCATATAATAAAATTCATGGGAGTAGGTGATTGTCCCATCCGAATCCGAATCCGAATCCGAGTCCATGTTAGCACTGACGTGATTACTAATTGTTATCATAGAAGTGATACGATTTTGTTCTTTAAAGATGGACGAACAAAAGATGACGATTTGAGAAAGCTTTTTATTAAGTTTTAAATTATTAGTTAATCAATATAAGACTAAATATGATGTTATTAATATTCATAATAAAAATCGAACTAATAATGAAATCATCTCGGTGCTGATTTTGAATGTGGGGAAATAAATCCATCCGAAAGAACTATCAACATATGAAATTAAAAGCTAAATGTCATTTCGGTAAAATTCATTATAGATCGATCAGTTCAGTTCGCTTTTAGTAAGTAGGCTCCAGCTATCCCAATATTGGAAGTTGTGGATCCTTTCTAAATATAGTTTCAGATAGGGTCATCCAATTCCGATGCGAGTATCATCTTCATCTTTGGTTGGATCAAGTAACATTTTGAGCGTGTTCCATCCAAAATATGTTTATCATAGGATAAATTATTTAAAAAAAAGTCTTTGAATTTTTATTTTTTTTCTTATGATGGTTACTTTTTATTTTTTTTCTCACATAGCACTCTTTATTTTTCAAAAATAAGATTGTCACCGGCTTCGCCCCATTGGTCATTGTATTTGCATAATTTTCTTATCATCATTTATCGTCTTTGTGCCATGCTACGAGTCACCTTCAGTACTATAAGATTCTTGATGCTATCCTCATGCCTCATGTGGGAGGCTCACTGTCCCTATCTTAAAATATCTCATTATCTCATTATTATCATCTTTGCCCCTGTTATATCTTGTCATTACTTCTTATTCATAAGACCTCTCATCATGAAGCACCTTTTTTTTTCTCACATAGCACTCTTTATTTTTCAAAAATAAGATTGTCACTGGCTTCGCCCCAATGGTCATCGTATTTGCATAATTCTCTTGTCATCATTTATCGTCTTTGTCTTTATCGTGCCATGCTATGAGTCACCTTCAGTGCTATAAGATTCTTGATGCTATCCTCATGTCTCGTGTGGGAGGCTCACTGTCCCCTATCTTAAAACATCTCATTGTCTCATTATTATCATCTTTGCCCCTGTCATATATTTACTTCTTCTTATTCATAAGACCTCTCGTCATGAAGCACATGCTCGAATACCCTATTGTTATTCTTTCATCTCTTGCACCTAATGTGAACTTTACACTCATATCCTCGAGAAGAATAATGTGAGTTGGAGAAGGGTGTATGAGTGAGATGAGATAGAGACTAAAGATAATAATATTTTTTAGAAACTAAGAAGGTTTTGTGAAAAAAAAAAAGTGTTTTTTTTGAGGAATTTGCTAAAAAAATTAATATAAGAAAACATCAAGCACGATCACCACCGATCGAAGAACATCCCCCACGTACTGTGGGGCCAGTGTCCCTCCCAATCACGATAAAGGTAAGCAAGACACGTATGAAATACAACGCTAAGAAGATGAAAGAAAAAACTTAGCGTTACCTGCTTTGTGATTGAACAAAATCGTGGAGCCCGCACGGTTTCAAACGGTGACTGAATCAGAGGTAGACGAGGAGGTAAGATCGAGGAGACGCGTCCGTGTTCGAGACGAAATGGGGAAGGGGGAGTTGAAGTGTCCACGTGGTCCAGCAAGCGAAGCGTAGTCTTAACGAGACGGCGAGCTGCGACGGCCACCGGGTGGGTGGCGTGGTGGGGTGTGGTTCGCCCGCGTAACACGACCACAACTGAAACCACATCGTCTCGACTCGAATCGAAGCACGAGATGAGACACTCCAACCAACACAAAAGTTAGACGGGCCGCCTCCCGACTCCCGAGCTGAAAGCACACCCTCGTCTAGCCCCTCTCGTCACTCGGACAACGCAGCGACGCTGTGCCCCCTGCGCCTCCTCCTCTCCGTCACTATCTCCCAGATCCGAGCTAGCTCGCCGACCTCGACCCCTAGTCCTATGGCATCCTCACCATTGCGGGGGCGCGGTCAAGGGAGCTAGGTTTCCGCAGCCACTGCGTCCCTTTTCTCTTCTTTGCTGCTCCCGTCGTCGCATTCTTGTGCTGCTCCGTGTCCACCGTTTGCATTATTTCCATTTGCGAGCTTGGTGTGGCGATCTGCCCTCTTCTTTCTAAGTTTGGCGATTCCACCTTGGACGAGGTTGCTTCCTGGTGGGAGGAAAAATGAATCGGAGCCTTAGGGCAGGAGCAGCGACAGGGAGAACGGTGACGAAAGAGGCGGACGAGGAGCTCGCCCTCTTTCTCGAGATGCGCAAGCTGGAGAAGGAGCGGAACAACCTTCTCCTGCACAGCGCCGGCGAGCTCGATCCGCCTCTGGGTAATGTCGTCATTAGGTTTTCCTTTCTTGAAGAAATCACCAGTTTTTGTTCCTTTTACCCTCTCTCGGCCGTCAGCTGCAGATTCCTTGCTAGCAATACGTTTACTTTGGCCGCTCTTTTCTATGTTTCCTGCATTGTAGGGGCTAAACCTGGGACTGCTCCCATATTCAAGATCGCCTCATCAGCACCGGCGCGCAAGGCTGGAATCGATGACTTTCTGAATTCGGACAGTGAAAAGAATGACTATGACTGGTACCCTCGCAATATTCTTCTTTCTGTTCGCACCTTTCTCTGGCTATTTATTGTGTTCTCCGTGAAATCAAAATTAAATGTGTTTTCCTTTTGCCAGTGCCATCACTATTAATAGTTAGGATCACTATGCTAATATATTGTGAAATGCTTTTCTTCACAAGGCACGTCTTGTAAAGGAGGCAAAATGCTTTTGTCTTAAAAAGTTTTGGATGACCATAATTTTTATGCCTGCATACTAATATGTTTTAAGGAAACGATCTGGAAGCTCGATTGTGGCATATACGGTATTAAAAACAGTGGCGTCTTTTGGACATTGTCAAAACATGCCAGTGGTGGGTTCGTTTAAATGTGACCAATGTTGTTTTAGATTTATGAATCTTAGAATCTAAAAACGGAAAACGTTTTGTTGCATTTTGTTACTCAGCTCAAGGAACTCTAGGATACTTCAATAACTGTTGTTCTTCTCACTTTTTAGTGTTCATTCCATGATTCTTAGTTCCTTGTGCTAGCTGACTACTCAATAACAATTTCAAAGGTTCGAATTGTTTAGTATCATATTCTCATGGACAAAACTGTAAATAGGGTGTTCAATGTAATGCATGTATATGTTCATATCTTTTGGTTTTGTTCATGTTTTGTACAACATGTAGAGGACTTGTAGTAGGCTTGATAGTCTTATTTTGGTTGGCTTTTGTAACCGTTTCAGGTTTATAAACGCAGGTTGTGTGTAGTCGTCACGTAGAGACAAAACAACCCAGAAACAAATTAATCATTTTGAGGATTTTCTAGCTCTGTTGAGTGGTGCGGAGTATCAGCCAGCATAGCACCCAGGTGCTACCCGGATGGCACACAGTTGAATAGGCCTTTGGAGTAATACCTAGGGTTGGTTCGTTGCCTTGTTCCACAATAGTGTCATGTGGGCACTTAAGGAGACTTTTGGTCATGGCAGACCACCTTGAACCCTTTGTCGCGTGAAAGGGCTGACAGTAGGCTTGACAGCTCCATTTTAGTTAGCTTTGGTGGTCGTTTTAGGCTTGTAAATGATGGTTGTGTCATGTGGGCACTTGTGGGGATTTTGGTTTGTGGCGAACCTTCTTGGACCCTTTGTCGTGCAACCGTTCAGAGCTTGCGAAATTCATGTTTGTTATAATTTGCATTGTCTATCAAGTGTTTGCTGAAATGGTTGTTTGTGGATACCGAGTGAAACGCTTTCTTTATTCGTCTTCTCTTTTGTAGATCTCTAAGGGACCATAGGAGGTTTTGGGGACGTTAACTCTTTATGGACAGACATACAAAGGTGCCGCACTACTTAGGGAAAACTAGCTAAGTCCATGACAAATGGTATTAGAGTGAGACAAGCACACTTAGAAACACTTGGTATGCAGATGTGGGGGACCTAGCAGGGCTGTGTTAAGGGCAGCTAGCACGCACGACTGTTTGAGAGAAATATGTGTTGAGATGTAGGGAAAAGAGTCACTCAAAGGAGCAGGCATCCGAGATTGACATTCAGATGAATGACTAACCCTTCGCGCGAGAGACACAACGAGGACAAGCGAGCTGGGAAGAATGCGTAGCGGATAAAGGTTGAGATGTTTGAGATCTAGCTACGGCTCGATGTTGGCAACCAAACTTGATAGTGCTTAAGGCAAGCGGGGTGTTTGACAAAGGATGAGACCGTACAAGGGTTGTGCAAAGCTTATAGAGGTGAGGGGAATTGTTAACTCGAAGAATTCAATACTCGTGCAAGGGCTTGTATGCGGATGATGAGCTATCTGTGTCCATCCTAAGGCAACCGAAACTCGACGCTATAAAGCATTGAAACTTTCTCTTCAGTGTGCAGTAAGTTCAGCATGTTGTTCGGCCTTGAGGGGTGTAACGAGGGTTGTATTAGCGAAGAGTCGTAATCTGACAAGTGCATTTGGGAGGTGGAATAGTGCATAGTTTGTTCAACTAGGCGGAGTAGTCTAAAGGGATGGTGGTCTCCGAAATTTCTAGAGGGAAGGATACGAAGAGAAAAGTGACTCCAACGGGACATATCCAAGAGGGATAAGTTCCGGTTCTCCAAAGGAAGAATCATATGTAATGGATTGATTGCTCATGTTGAGAAGGGATACCTCAAGACAATAGCTCTCCAAAAAGCTCAACGGACCAAGTGAACAGTGTGGAGTCGTCGCATGATGTCACACGAGGTAATGCGTTGGTGGATGCATTGTGAGATCAACTAGGGTATCGACCCAAGGTAACATCAAACAAAGGCACACTTAGAGTTAAGAAGCATTTGATGGAGGAACTAAGGCGACTCAACTTGCGGAGGCGAAGTTGGGTTCAGAAGGCCTTGGCACGGGGCAAGAGGACGCGTAAGCAGGTACTCTTGAAGAATATACCGTAGTGCTGCCATTCAAGTTGTCGCGAAGGAAGCGGTGCATAGTGGATATTGTGCTGGGGGTAGGAGCCCAGTATTTAGATAATGGCGTACTAATTTCAGTGAAGTCGGTGGACTTCGAGAGCTGGTAGGTGACAGATTGTCCTAGAGCTGTGCTTCGTCCGGATGTGACCCGAAAGCAGGTGGACAAAGGTTGATTGCCAAATAAGCAAACACAATTGGAGATGACAGAGGCCCTGCGATGTGTTGACAGAGGCCATACAGGTAGAGATTGCAGTCCGAGTTCATCACATAAAAATCATAATGTAATGGAGATTCCACTAGGAGGCGACATGGTGCAATGAATCATGATGGAATAATTCGAAGCAATGTGACACACACGAGAGAAGTCTCATGAGGGATTTCATCATACGGAGGCATGATCGAGAGCTATTGGGAACTCCACTTCGGTGAGCAACACAACGACGAGAAAGGCTATGGATTTAAGGAGTGAATGCCATGATACCGCAGAGGTAGGTCTTCCATGCGTGCATCGAATTTTGTATTAGATAAAAGTCTTGGTCATCAGTATATGGGGGTTATGTACCATCAAGGGAGAATTTCGAGTGCAAGTACCAATGAGTTCCATGAGAGGGACTTGATCATACCGAGGTATGATCAGAGTGATTGCTCTAAAGTTTATATTCGCTTAAGGGAGCCCGACAAGTCGAAAGACAAGGCCGAGTGAGTAAAAGTTGCTACCAAGGACGCAAAGGAGAATAGAATTGGCGTAAGCCTTGCAACATGATGACGGAGGCCATTCATAGGAGTTGTAGTATGTCTATCCATCGACCTAAAGGAACTGCTCAGAGAACACAAAGGTGTTGAAGCAAGTGGTCGAAAGGGGCGATGAAGCGATGAAGAGCTCAGAGAGACTTAGTTATCTAAAACCAAGCGTTGGTAAAAATAGAGGTGGACTCAAAGGAGTGACATAGTGCTACAGAGGTGGATCTACCGATCGTGAAGAAAGGAATACAGATGCGAGACGACAGATAGTAGGGTCATGGGCATGACAATGCCATGGTACCGTTTAGGTAGGACTTTTGTGGTGTCATCGATCCCTTGCTCTCATGGAGAGAGAGTGTATGGTCCTAAAAGGGGCTGAGGAGGTGAAGAATATAGAGACAAACTCCTAGTACCGAGACAAGATCAAAGGCAAAGGCCAAGGAACTTCGTAAGACCGGTGTTGTCGGGCTTCTCATCAAGATAGCCGAAAGTGAGGGACTTCGGGTCGATGTAAGAGTACTCGACCAAGGAACGAAGTAGGCAATATGCGATGTTGTACCTTTTCTATTCAGAGGAATAGGCGACAGAAATGATAGAGAAGATGGTACAATCCCAAAGGTGACCAGAACTATTGAAGACTTGCTCTAAGTCAGGGAAAAATTTTAATTTTTTAGGGAAAAACTTTTTGCATTTCAAAAGTTCGATGGAAGGGTACCACACGATTTAGGCAAAACTAAATCTATGACAATACAACATTGTGTATCCTAAATTATTATTCTGAAGAACTAATTTTTTAATATGTATATGTTGTTAACCTAAACTAATTTTGAGGCTTATTTATTTGTAAATTATATTTGCACTTCATGTCTCTTCTGTGTCGTATATGTATCTTCATGATCAGCAATTAAATATTTGAACCATAGCGACTGTTTTCAAATTTTCATATCTTCCCCTAAACTTCAAACCACCACCAATTCCATGTTAAAAGATGGGCTGGAGGATTGACACAAAAGCATGCGTGTCAAAGCTTTAACCATTTCCAACACATCTAAAAGCTTACCTGCTTGATGATATAGATCTTTGTCATTTATATTCTAATACTTCCCCACGCATCTGAGAAAGCAAAGTAGCTTAAGTGTCATTTTAGATTTTTAAACGAGCACCAACTGATCTAAAAGCTTAAGACTGAGGACTTCCTGGTCCAATAGCATATTACCACCTTAAGCTAATAGATAAATATCATTTATATTCTAACATGGTGAGTCACTAATAATTAGTAAAGTATTGCAGGCCTGAAATTAGAACCTGACCTCGATGCCCAATCTACATATGACTTGTTAACCCATAACCCTGAAGATCCATGCTTCTGATATAGGTATGTGTCCAGTCCTGTTGGCAGCCTATTCAGATGAATGGATGGAAGATAATAGTTTGCTTGAATGGAGTTATATTAAGTTAATGATGAAGATAGTTATCAAAATATCAGTTAATGTTATTTATAAGAATTTGTACATTGGTCATATATTGTAGATATGTAGGTGTATATGAATTTCATGTTTAGTATTGCACAATACTGAAATTAATATATTTTTTGCCCTGAACAAATTTTTATTTGCTTTGTAAGCTTGAGTGTACTATGACATTGTTAACTTCTGATGTCAGATTTTATGATTTTATATGATAGCATGATCTTCTTAATATGCAAATTTGATAAACACAAAATGATGAGAATACAATACAATGAAGAAGTAGCTAAGTTCAGAATAATCTAATTGGGTAGTTACTACTTGTTTAAATTTTATGATGTGGTTTTTTTTTCTTTTTGTAGGCTTCTTACGCCACCAGGTACTCCACTTTTTCCATCTCTAGATACTGAATCTAAAAGATCTCCTGTTGGCAGCACTGGGACTCCAAAAGCTCGCCCCATGGTGCTGAAATCTAGGGTGAGCTGTCTATGTATCTCCTTAAGCTTGCACATAGCAGATTCCATGCCTATGTTAATGTGAATTTGGACCCACAAGAAACCATGGATTTGTTTGATACATATTCTAGTATTACTTTTACATTTGTATAACTACAATAGGCTTTCTGGATATATGTTGCACCAGTAAACCATCTACAATTTCTTTCTCTTTGTTTATGCTGGGTTGAGATGCTCAACTCTATGGAAAAGAATGGCAAAGAAAAAGAATTGAGCCCCACTTCAATGATTAGTATCTTGTCAGTATAACTTTGAACTTTCATGTAAAGTTAGTAGAAAACTGCTTCTCCATTAAAACCTAAAAGGTTAGGTAATTAAAATCTAGGACTCAATCCTCAAGCAGTTGCATCAATGTGTGAACTTGGTAGGTTATGGGTGGAAGAGATCTAAATCATTGTCCATTTTCGCATAGTTCCTTCTACAGCTTTCATGATAGAGCATTGAACATTTCTTTACGATTCCTCCATGTCCTAGAAACTGCTAACTCTACTTAGATAACTATTATTTATCAGGCTTCTCAATTTTGGACGTGCCATGAGTTCATGAAATCATCTGTACAAATTCTAGGTAATCCAGTGTCTACACATTCAATCAGAAGCAAGGGCTGTGCAAGAATCATCTGTTGCATATCCAAGTTCTTGCTTAATTCACTAACTAAATTGTTCTCTTAGCTTAGACCTGAGGCCTTGGAAGTCATCTAACCATATAAAGATCAATCAGGATGTTCCTAACCAGTACTCCTATAGCTTTATGGTTAATTATATTGATAATCACCTCCCTCTCTTTCTCTCTCACTCTCTTTGCATTCCATTTTGATAAACAAATAGCTTTTGGAACTTGCTTTTATCTGATGTTTCTTTCCTCAAAACTCCATGTTTCTTTCCTCACAATTTCTTTGTTGGCCATACATGTCAATTTGTTTTAAGTGCTGAATTATAGTTATGGTCAAAATTTCTTTATTCACCCCAAACAAGTTGTCCATTTTTTCTTGTCATATCCAACCAATTTGCTGGTGGAATTATTCTTCCATCACAGTTGGACAATTTTGATTATGGAAACAATGTTTATGTATGCAAATACATTTCTCCAATGAATTCTTTGGTGCATTTCTTTATTCTGATGTTACTTCTATGCACTATAATGTTGTGTTTTCAGTTAGCAAATGCTCCAGATCCTTCAAGGAGCACGCCGGCACCAAGGCAACCAGCATCATCATCTGGCTTGAACTCTGTGATTGGAACCCGCAGACCATCATCATCTGGTGGTCCTACTCATAGTTCATCTAGACCTGCAACTCCAACCGGACGTCCAACGTTACCTGCTGCTTCAAAACCAACAAGACCTTCCACTCCCCCTTCTCGAACTACTTTGCCGTCAAAGTCATTGGCTCCACCACGATCGTCAACACCTGTTAGATCTTCCACGCCGACATCTAGGCCATCAGTGCCGGTAGTCAGCAAGCCTTCATCAAGGTCAGCTACCCCTACAAGACGACCTTCTGTTCCATCTACTGTATCATCCAGTTCTGCTCCATCAAGTAGATCATCTTCTGTCACGAAGTCAGGTCCAACAATATCTAAAAGTTCAGTGCCGCCACATGGAAGCTCTCCAACCATAAAACCTAGACCATTGAAACCCACAGACATCCCTGGTTTTTCTCTGGATGCACCTCCAAATTTAAGGACATCATTGCCTGAGAGACCCTCCTCAGCTTCTCGGGGTAGACCTGGAGCTCCCAGCAGTCGATCATCTTCTGTTGAGCCTGGGCCAAACATCCGTCCAAGGAGACAGTCTTGCTCTCCATCCAGAGGGAGGGTTCCAAACGGTAGTGTTCATAAAGGCAGTTCCGTTCCACCATCAAGCAGACCACAAGCAAGTGGCAGTGACAATGTGAACCCTGTTATAATTGGAAATAAGATGGTTGAACGCATAGTGAACATGAGAAGACTTGCACCTCCGAAGCAAGATGACCAACGATCAAGCCATAATAACCTCTCTGGCAGGTCTTCTCTTTCACCAGATGGTGCTGGTTTTGGGAGGACTCTGTCAAAGAAATCACTGGACATGGCGTTGAGGCACATGGTATTTATATATCATCTTTCATATCTTTTGCTCTACACTTAACCATAACATCCTGCTTTTCCAAGATTGTTATCCATCTTTAATGGTCAAATTTCTGAATTATGATGCAACCTTGACTGGATATCTTTGCAAACGCAGGATATAAGGCGGAGTGTTCCTAACAGTTTGAGGCCATTGATGGCAAACATTCCAGCATCATCCGTCTATAGTGTGAGGTCAGGAGTCACCAGAAGCAGAACAGTCAGTGTTTCGGACTCTCCTCTGGCCACAAGCAGCACAGTCAGTTCTGAACAAAGTGTCAATAATAACATGCTCGGTATCGATGGAAGTGAAATCGAAGATGAGATTACAAGTGATAAAAGGGGCAGGTGCCCTCCTGCTGTCCCCAACACAAGATGACTAAACAGAAAAGTTACATTCTGACTAATTATGTGGAATCTAAGGTGAGTGCTTTTAGTCTCTCCTATGAATTGTTACTGGAGTAGCCGAGGAATGCCTATTTTTGGCCCGACCTGATAATATTAGTACTTCCAATTTGATCTGTCCGGATTGCTTGTTGGTGGCATTATGGTACAAATGTATTAATCATCCGAGTCTCTTCTACATGTGGAAGTAGGTATTCAATGAATTGTATGATCTGTTACCACACATTTCCAAGACCAATGCAGATTGCTAAGCTTCCTATTAGCTCTGCCATTTTGCAAAGCTGATAATGTATATTTTAGGTAATACTGGGTATATTTTACAGTAGGAACACCCTGATGACAGATGGGAGTGTAATATCTTATGTGACATTGGGTTAAATGTTTGTGTCAAACAAAGGTAAGATTAGGTACAATATAATAAGGTGGAAGTCTTTGGATTTGGACGTGCCTTTTCTTTTGGCTATCATCCAACTTCAAATTTAATTAATTGTACTAGAAATTTCTTCGATCATGATCTGTGTTTCCTTTTTCTCATGAACAACGAGTATGTGACTTTTATGCTGCAATAGCTCATAGTAAACTTTGTTAAAAAGTCATTGATGTTCTTGTCTCAGACCTGTTTGTGTAGGGTTATTCGAGGTGCCTCTGAGGTGAAAACGTTAAGCTTTTGATGTGTCACTTGTATAGAGATTGAGATCGAGAGAAATTTCTTAATTTGATTTTTTTGATACTTAAATTAGTAACCGGAGATATGAGAGTGGACGATAGTAGTAAAAAAAGATGATCCTCGTTTTCATTGTATAGATGAGCTTTTATACATAGTCGTAAATGAGCCAAATATTTCATGGAATACTTTACGGGAAAAAAGTTTCTAATTGCCACCAACAGTGTCCCTTGATCTTATATCCATGTAGGCAACAAGGTGGGCAACCCATAACTACTTGCCTTGGATCTTCCTTGATCTTGTATCCATGTAGGCAACAAGGTGGAGGCAACCCATAACTACTTGCCTTGGATCTTCCTTGCCTACGTGAGCAGACAAGTGGAGGATTGACTAACAACATACTCCTTATCATTTTGTCTCATTCCCCTAAGCTTGCTTCAGGGCTCTTGCGAAAGGGATCCAAAATTTAGCATCTAGTTCATTCGACATGTCAAGTTT
>LVTN01000119.1:512471-527050 GCA_001649415.1 Musa itinerans | reverse complement strand
TCTCTGGGATATTATATGAATGAGAGACTATAGTATACAGTAACCGAGGATAGATAGGTCCAATGGATTGAATTCCCCTATATCGTTTGGAGACTACGGCGTAGTGGCCTAGTACGTCCGTAGTCGATGAGTCGAGTGAATTATTATGAAGATAATAACTCACTAAGCCATAAGAAGTTCTAATAGGTATGACTCATGGCTTGCTCGATATTGGGCCTAGAGGGTCATACACATATGGTAGGCATTGCGATGAGTAGAGGTTCGGATATGAGATATACATCAAAGCTCCTATCTTATTGGATATCCAATAAGCTCCTAAATTATTGAATCCAATGGATGAGATCTAATCTAAGAGCTAATGAGAGATTATTTGATAAAGATCCACTAATCTAAGAGGCTTGGATAGTTGGATGGAGATCTAATACCCAATAGGGCAGGATCCATTAGGGTTATGTTGACAAGGGACCTCTATAAATATGTAGGAACCACTAGTTCATAGGCTAGAGCCTCTTTTGGTTGTCAACTCCTATTCTCCTCCCCCCTTCTCCTCCTCAACTAGCAGGCCTGGAGACTTGAGGAGTATCGTCATAGCCTTGTTGTATGGATCACCGCTAGAGAAGAGGATGCTTGACCTCCTTCACCCTCTCCTAGAGATCTGTAGGGATTTAGGGATATACGATCTCCCTATGTAACATAATCTTTAATATATGTAGTTTTTAAGTTTCATAATTTTTGTGCACCAATCTTCGCACGACGACAAACACCTCTTTGGGAAATTTGGGGATTTTGTTTTCTGTTCTTCTGTTGTGTATGTGATGTCACCCCTAGATTTCCCTACATGGGACTTATAAAGGTTGTCTCTTAAATCTATGAAAAGGAGAAAGAGTTATAAAAGGATAGTTGGTCTTTGCCCATTAAAAGAACACCGTTAGTGAATGCTAATGGCCTCAACGGAAGAGGAATCGGGAGTGAATGTATGTCATGATGACAGAACCACTATAAATCTAGTGTGCTCTTTTCCTTTGTTGTTTACCTTTATTGCTCACTCCACTTTACACTTACTCTAAGTCAAGCTCACTTTCGATATCGGCTTTCATCGAACGTAAGTTTTCAAAATCGTCGAAAGTTTCTGATAGCACTAATTCACTCCCCCCCTCTTAGTATCATTCACGATCCTAACATGTTTATGTTTCAATGAGTCTCATTTTATCTATGTATTATTTATGATTTTTTTATTATTTAATTATAAAGTTTTATAATTTTTATGTTCATATATATCAATATTATATTGTACTATTTTATCTTTATAATATATCATATTTTGTATATTTTGATATTATAAAATTCTACTATTATATTATTATAGTCTTAAAATGTTTAATTGTCTAGTTATAATCATACTCTAGCTTGTAGTTAGAAGGGGGATAGGCACTTCCATAATTTTCCAAACATGAACTATTGATATCAAAGATTCCTAATCCAGTTCTTTATCCATTTCCAATTGCATCAAGATCTAAATCTTTTAATTAAATATCAAAAAAAAATTAAAGGAAAGGATTTCAAAGAAATTTGACTTCATTATTGTATTTATATTATTGTTATGTGAAAAATTTAATATTAGAATCGAAATCAAATAACGATAGATTAATATTAGGATTGTGTACATTTTGATGCTATTTAGAAATTTTTTTTCTAATATACAAATATATTGTCAATTTCGAAAGCTACAGCGATCCTTATCTATAAGAAGAACTAAACTTATCTTCTTTTTTTTTCTTTCTATCCTTCACAAAATCATTATAGGCAATAGAAAAGAGAGTTAAGGAGGTTGAAAAGAGAGTTAAGGACTATTATTGTGAGTCATAGCAATTATATATCATCATTGTCATATTCCCTTTTATATTCCACAATATTATTAGTCTTTCCTAGAATAGTATATAATGATCCTTATAATTTATCGTGTCAAGGCAGTCATATCCTCACATTCAACTATAATATACATATATATATATATACTATAACTGAAATAAATAATTTTAATTAAGTAATAAAAAGATATCAATAATAATATCTATATAAATATATATCACTATCTTTATGAGTTACTCAGAATAATATATTCTTTAAATACTTAAGACTATGAATCCTTAATAGATGAATCAATAATCATCAAAGTGGTACTCAGGTTCTCAATTGATATTTATTATTTCTGAACTTTTTCTCTAACTACCAAATATTGTCTCTTGATATATTTGGAACTAATAGAGTACCTAACATTCTTAGAAAAAAAAAAAACTACAATACATGAAGAAGGTATAGATACTTGTTCCAAGACCTAGTGACCATCTTGTAATTGGCACTAAATGAGTCTTTAGGAATAAGCAAAATGAACTTAGTATCATGGTTCAAAACAATGTTAGATTAGTAGTCAAAGGTTTCAATCAAGAAGAAGGTATCGACTATGAAGAAATCTTCACTCCTGTAGCAAGACTTGAAGCTATAAGGATACTCCTTGCCTATGCATGTTGTAATAATTTTAAGTTATTTCAAATAGATGTTAAAAGTATTTTTCTTAATAGCTTTATTTTTGAAATTTTTTATCCTGAACAACCACCCGGATTAGAAAATGTTTATTTTTCAAATAATGTTTATAAGTTATCTAAAGCTCTCTATGGATTAAAGCAAGCCCATAAGACTTAGTATGAGAGACTTAGTTCATTTCTTATTGAGAATGATTTTTTGAAAGGCAAGGTCAATACCACATTGTTTATTAAATATTTTAAAAATAATTTTCTTATTATTCAAATTTATATTTATGATATTATTTTTTGTTCTTCGAATGAGTCTTTATGTAAAACTTTTGCTAAAAGTATGAGCCAAGAATTCAAAATAAGTTTAATGAGTGAATTAACATTTTTTGTAGGATTACAAATCAAACAACTTAGTGATGGAACTTTTATTAGTCAAACTAAGTATGGTTTAGATCTATTAAAATGATTTAATATGGATAGTACTAAGGCTATTAACATGCCAATGAGCACTTCTACAAAATTAGATATGGACCATGATGGAAAAAGTTTTGATCAAAAAACTTATAGAGATATGATAGGTAGTTTACTATACCTCACAGCAACTAGACCTGATATTATATTTAGTGTTGGACTTTGCACTAGATTTCAATCTAATCCTAAACAATCTCATTATAAAGCAGTTAAGAGGATTTTTAGATATTTAAAAGAAACTCTTAATCTAAGATTATGGTATCCAAAATCTAAATATTTTGAATTAATTGCTTATGTCGATGTTGACTTTGCTAAATGTAGAATAGATAAAAAAAAAAGCACATCTTGAATATGTAAACTCCTAGGTCATACACTTATTACATAGTCTTCCAAGAAATAAAATTTTGTTACATTATCTACAGCTAAAGCTGAATATATAGTAGCAGGTGCATGTTATGCATAAGTTATTTAGATGAAAAATACTTTAGAAAACTATAGACTTTACTTGAAAAATATTTCTATAAAATGTGATAAAACTAGTGCGATATATTTAATAAAGAATCTCATTCAATACTCTAAAACTAAACATATTGATATTAGACATCATTTTATTATAGATCATGTTAATAATCATGATATATTTTTAGATTTTATTGATACAAAATATCAATTAACATATATTTTTACAAAACCATTGAACGAGGAACAATTTGATTTTATTAGAAGAGAATTATGTATGTTAAATCTTTCAAATGCATGAGTTTTTCTTGTTGAATCTCAGATTTTGATGATGAAATCAATTAATGTGTCTATGATCTGATATGTGTTTTGAGTGACGCAAGAAGCTTCGATCAGGGAGAGACAATTAAAAGCGGGAAGAATCATGTTGGGCCGGAGTGGAACATGTCAGAAGATTGGACGTCGAGTTGAAGGATTGGTCAACGTATTGGAAGAAGGTTTCGGGCCATGGGTTCGGGCATCAGGCCAAGAAGAGCAGAAATTACGCCAAGAAATCGGAGTCGAAGGTCAATTGACCGATTGGGCAATAGGCCGCAAGAGAGGACGATGCGCCGAAGATTCGGATGAAGCGTCAATAAACCAATGACATGCCGGACAACATTTGATTAGCTTTGTAATAATTGTCTAAATCGAAGTAGGTTTTAGGCGTAATTGCGTTGGAATTGGGCCAACTCAATTAGAGGCCAATTGGGCCCAAGATTGGGCTATGTTGGGCCAAGTGAAAGGCCCAAACAGTGACCCAACGGATGGAACCATATGTGGCATAGTCTCTAAGACTATGTCAGGTGATGGTACCGTCAGTCTGGGCGATGGTACCACCCAGACTAAGTCTCCGAGACTATCAGGCGGTGGTACCGTTAGTCTAAGCGGTGGTACCACTAGTCTGGGCATTGGTACCACCCAAACATAGTCTCCCAAGTAGTGGTACCACCAGACTGGGTGGTGGTATCACCAGACTGGGCAGTGGTACCGCCTAATGTCAATACTGCAAGCGGTGGTACTGCCCAGCACAAGCGATGGTACCTCTAGTATCTTGAAAACCGGGGATGAGACACTTTTAGGCTCCAAGTTTGAATCTACTTGAGGCCTATAAATACCCCTCTCATCCCTATGTAATACACATAAGAATTAAGAGCAAAAAAGGAAGAAAACACTGTTGTAATCTTGTGTAAACTCTTCTCAAACTCTAAGTGTTAGTGAAATTTAAGAGAGAAGGTTGTGGGGGTATAAAAGTTCTCTCCTAAGCATGTCAAAAGGAGAATAGAGTTGTAAGAAGGAGGTTAGTCTTTGCCTATTGAAGGAAGACCGCTAGTAGATGCCAATAGCCTCGACGGAAGAGGAATCGGGAGTGGATGTAGGTCACAACGATTGAACCACTATAAATTTTGGTGTGTTCTTTCCTTACTGCTTATTTTATTTACTGCATTGCAAACTATCCAATCATCTCTTCTCTACTCACTTGCAAACTTATACGAGTCAAACAAACAATTTTCATGGAAATCAGTTTTTATCGTACGAAGATTTTCAAAACCAACATTTTTATCCGCTGGACTAATTCACCCACCCCCCTCACTCTTAGTGCCGACTCGATCCTAACACTTCTTATATATTTTTTGGATCCTTATCTTGATTTCTTGGTTTTCATGACTTGAGTTTTCTTTTTAAATCAAGATCATTTTCTATGATTCTCTTTTTTCACTATTTATAAAAGAAGACTTATCAAAAATGACTCATGGTATTCATGTCTTGATCCTTTCTTTTTTTAGATGATTGAAATATTGATGTAAGTTTTTGCACCATTGAATCCCTCCCCTCTTCTTTTTTTTATAATGACAAAGGAGAGAAAGAGAAGTGCTATCTTGCACATCTCAAGAGAGGCAAAAATACAAGCTTGCCCATCTCAAGAAGTAAAACTTGCAAACTTGCACATCTCAAAAGAGAAGCAAGAATTACTATCTTGCACATTTTAAGTAGAAGAAAATATTTCTAACTTTCACATCTCTAAAACTTGCTAGTTACACTTTTCTCTTTTTTGTTGATGACAAAGGGGGAGAAGTAATGATAAATTGATACCGGGGGGGTAATGTAGAATGGATTTCAGAAGAAAGCTAATAGTAGGAAATGAATGAACTCATAATAAAAATTTAATAAGATCGAAAAGAAAGCTCACCACTAAGTTTAAAATCACAAAAGAATGCAGAAAGATCACCATCCCAAGGATAATAAACAAGGATATAGAACTAAAAATAAAAGACTCACCATTTAAGAACACATCTAAGAGATATAGAGTTTAAGAGAGCACTCCAAGAGAGCTTCTGCTAATATCATCAGTTTCTAAAGTTCTTTCTAACCCCTAAACACCAAAATAAGTACTAGTGTATGAAACAACCCTTCGTGCATAGAGAATTTCGAAATTAAGTGTTTTACAGCTAGTAACTAACTTCTTTAATGCATTCCTTGGTCATGAAGAAAAGTACCTTGAAACAGCTATAACTTTATCCAAAGAATGTGCTTGAGTTGTCATATTTGGTGGGCTGAGTTGAAAATTATGATACAACATTATAGACTGAAAAATATGCTATAGCATCAGCAAGGTCTATATGAGCATATTGTAGCAAATTAGGCACTCTCGTGTCATAAATAATTTGAAAATATTAATGTTTTGATATTATGCATGATATGCCTAAAGTAATAATGATTTGATATTTTGAAATTATGCATGCAATACTTCAACTTTTGATAATGATGCATTACGTCTTGCATATGATCAATTATGCATACAATACTTCAACTTATGATGATGTATGCAATGATATGCATATGATGTAAATAAAGATTACTTTTATATGATGTGTTGCATATAATCACTATGATTCATGATTATTTTGACTTAAATTCAAATATATTATGATTAGTAGTTTATCATTGTTTTGAATTCAAAGTTTATTTTGATATGGCATATAAATATGGAGAGTTTAGTTAAACTTCATCATCAATTTGTTGTCATCATCAAAAAGGGAGAGATTGTTGAATCCCGAATTTAATTGATGGAATCTTGATGAGTTTACGATCTAATTTGCATTTTGAAAAAAGTAATGTAAGACTAACTTCAATCAAAAAAGGTAAAATAATTAAAGCAAGAAGAATCAGACATTGGGCCAAAGTCAGAAATTAGGCATCAGGCTGGAAAAATCAAATGTTGCGCCAAGATCGAATGTTGCAGGAGTCAATATGCCGATGGATCAGGCGATACTCCGAAGATTTGGACAATGCGCCAGAAGTTTGCCGAGAGATCAGATGAACCAATGACATGCCAAACAACTTAAAATTTCTCATCTAATAATTGTTTAAGTCTTAATTATCATAATTTGGACTAAAATTGAGTTAGTTTTGGGCGTAACCCTACTAACTCAATTAAGGGCCCATTAGGAGGCTCATTCAAGTGACCCACTATTGTGTCAGGCGGTGGCACCGCCAAACTAGCTGTGGAACTACCTATAAGTTGGAAAAGTCAATGGCATACTTTTTCAAGCTGTCAAGCAGTAGTTGTTAGGAATGAGTCGGCACTAAAAGGGGGGGGGTGAATTAGTGCAGTGGTAAAAATATCAATTTTGTAAATCTTTCGTTTTGATTAAAACTGATTTCAAAAATGTATTTAACTTAAAAACATGTAAGAGTGTGCAGCTAGAGTAATAAGGAAGTATGACAATTTGCAATAAATGTAAATAGGAAAGCCAAAATGCAAACCAGATTTTATAGTGGTTCGGTCGTCGTGACCTACATCCACTCCCGATTCCTCTTCCGTCGAGGCCACCGGCATCCACTAACGGTCTTCCTTCAATAGACGAAGACCAACTACCCTTTTACACCCCTCTTCTCCTTTTCACAGGTTTAGGAGATAACCTTTTACAAGCACACACTCCTCTCTAAACAGAATTCTAAATTTAAGCTAGAGGAGGGGATCTTTTAAGTAATTTTTACAGCATTTTCTCACTTTTAAGTTCTCTATGCTTATGTTTGTTAACTATAGATGAGAGGGGTATTTATAGGCCTCAAGTGGATTCAAACTTGAAGCCTAAAAATGTCTCATCTTAGATCCTCCGAGTACTGGCGGTACCATCGCCTATTCTGGGTGGTACCACTGCTTATAGCACTGACACTGACACTAGGTGGTACCACCGCCTAGTCTGGCGGTACCATCACCTGGAAGACTATGTTTGGGTGGTACCACCGCTTGATACTACCACTGGGTGGTACCATCGCTCAGTCTGGTGGTACCATCATCTGATATAGTCTCGGAGATTGTGCCACGATGGTGCCACCTATTGGGTCACTATTTGGGCCTTTTACTTAGCCCAACTTAGCCCAAACTTAGGCCTAATTGACCCCTAATTGAGTTGGCCTAATTCTAACCCAATTATGTGGTAACTACGAATTTTAAGATATTCACTAAGCTAAATAAGTCTGTAAGTCTAGGTTTCTTCTAGCGAACTTCCGGCGATCTTTTGGCAAACTTCTGACGATCTCTCGACAATGTTCTAGCAGACTCTCGACAAGCTCTTGGACTTTATGACGATCTTCTTAGCGAGTTTCGATGAGCTTCTTTGGCAAGCTCCTAGACTTCTCGATCAATTCTGACAGAACTACCGACGAATGTCCGGACTTCTAACGAGCTCTCGAACTCCCAACGAAATCTCGTTCTTGACTCTAGGACTTCATTTTACTTTATGCCTTGATTGCTATCATAGTTAATCCTGTACACTTAAAACCTACTTCGATCTAGACAATTATTACAAAGCAAATCAAATGTTATATGACATGTCATTGGTTCATCGGCGCTTCGTATGATTCTTCGGCGTATCGTCCTCTCTTACGGCCTATTACCCAATCAACTAGTTGACCTCCGCAACTCCGATTTACTTAGCGCAATTTCCACTCTTCTTGGCCCAATGCCCGAACCCATGGCCCGAAGCCTTCTGTTGATACGTCGACCGATCCTTCGGCTCAACATCCAATCATTTGATATGTTTCTCTCCGGCCCAACATGATTCTTCATGCTTTAATTGTCTCACCCTAATCAAAGCTTCCTGCGTCATTCAAAACGCAGATCAAATCATAAATATTATCAATTGGTTTTCATCATTAAAATCCGAGATTCAACAATCTCCCCCTTTTTGATGATGACAACCAATTGATGACGGAGTTAACCTTAACTCCCCCTATCAATATGCCATATTGATAGAACTTTATAACTCATAGAATTATAAGTATTTCACCACTGCATGCATCATGAATATTGAAGGACCTAATTAATCATATCATTGCATGCAACATAAACTCATGCATAATCAAAATATCTAAGTACATAATTTCATCCATGATTGTCATCATAACTTCTCTCCTTTTGTCATCAACAAAAATGAGAAGTGCAACTATCAAGTTTCAAATCATTGCATTATAAATATAATCTCAAGTTTTATCATCATGCAAGCAAGTAATTTTCTTCCTTCCCTCCGCAACTCCAATTTCCTTGGCATAATATCCACTCTTCTTAGCCCGAAGCCTAAACCTATGGCCCGAAGCCTTCTATCGATATGTCGACTGATCCTTCGGCGCGACGTCCAATCTTTTAACATGTTTTTCTATAGCCCAATATGATTCTTCCTGCTTTAATTGTCTCTCTCTCTGATCGAAGCTTCTTGCGTCACTTAAAACACATATCAAATCATAAACACTATCAATTGGTTTCATCATCAAAATCCGAGATTCAATAATCTCTCCCTTTTTGATGATGACAACCAATTGATGACGGCGTTAACCTTAACTCCCCCTATCAATATGCCATATTGATAGAACCTTGAATTCAAATTGAATTCAAGTCAAAGAAAAATTAATTATGAGTACAAGTAACATGTTATCATAAAATCATGCATAACATCATCATACTTCTCCCCCTTTGTCATCAACAAAAAGGAGAAGTGCATTTAGCAAGTTTCAAATCATTGCATTATAAATCTCAAGTTTTATCATCATGCAAGTTTGTAAATTTTGTTAGATGTGCAAGTTAGCATGTTTTGCTTCTTAAGATAGGCAAGATAACACTTTTGCTTCTCTTGAGATTGCAAGTTAGCAATTCTTGGTGATGTTCAAGATAGTAAATTCTACATCATGCAAACTAGCAAAATTTGCTTTTCTTTGCGATGTGCATGCTAGCAAATCTTTCTCTTTTGAGGTGTGCACACTAGCAATTCTTTCTCCCCCTTTGTCATTGTAAAAAAGAGGGGAATAACAATACAATGATATAATTCATTTTCCTTTACATCAATTTTCAAATTATGCCAAAGACAAAGTGTCATTCTAATTTTAATATGTCATAATTGAAATAAACCTTGAATTCAAGTCAAGGAAATTTTAATCATGATTCATATCTTATGCAATACATAATATATATCATCATAATAAAATCATAAGTATTGCATGCATCATTCTACATCATAAATATTTTACATCATGATAGTATCAATTTGTTAAATTATATTACATCCTACCATGCATGATCATAACTTTTCATTTGTATGCATCAACATAATATCATGAGTATTTCATGTTTTTATATCATCACATGAAGAATATCAAGAAAATCTTCGTGATGAAATATACTTCATAAATATAAGAAATTTTTTATAATAAAACTCAAGTCATAAACCTTAAAAGATGACTGGTAGCATATCATGGTTTATTAGAATAAGTCTTATTTTTAGTGAATACAAAAAAGAATCATAGGAGATTAAATGATATAATATCTTGATTTATGCATAAGAAATCTCAAGTTATAAATCTTGAAAAATCAAGATAAAGCTGGTTCAAATTCAAATCATCAAATCAAAATTATTTTTAAGAGATTCATAAAAAATATATAGATAGATTGATTAATCTCTCCTTTTTGAAAAATCGATAAAGTAAAGAAATTTTTTAAGGAGAAATATTTCCTCTTTTTTGTGTTTCAATTCATATGATTGATTTTATATAAGCATGCTCAAATTTTTATGCCAAATAAAAACAAGCATCAACATTTAAAATAAAAAAAAACTTTCATTACGGTAAAGATCGATAATCCATAAATCATAAGAATCATCATGTATAATTTTGAAAGATAAACTCATTAAGCATGATTTCAAATCATCATTACTTTATTTCCCCAAGCATGATTTTATAAAACATTTTTAATCAACATCATTTTGTTTGTTGTAGTAATGCATTTTCCTTCTTTGCATCAATGATTCAATCATATCATGAGATATACAAATCATAAATACAAAGGAGTCATATCATAAAAGATATAAGATCAAAAGTGTAACACGTAATTCCAAAACATAAGATTTCAAATCATTATACATCATTAAATCTACAACATGATCATTTTCAATTAAAATGATTAAGTGAGTCTAACTTATCATACTTAGTGCTAGGAGTTATCATGCAATTGCCATGCTCAAAATTTTTAAAATAACTAGAAAAAGAAGCATGATATATAATTTCTTTTATAATTTTTATGTTTTATTTTTTACTAATTAATTTAAAAATAACTCATGAAAAATCATCAAGTAATTTTAAAATAAAGTAAAGGAGTTTTGTTTAAGTTGTTTACCTCATTATCGAGAGTCATCAAAGCGAAGTTCATCGTTTCGTCTTCATCGGTTTGCTCCTCATCATCGGATGAGCTCGATTCATCCCAAGCAGCCTTGAATACTTTCTTCTTCTTTGGCAACTTCTTTTTAAGTTCATTTTTATTTTTTAATTCTTATTTCATGAACTTTTTAAATTTTATAGTGAAAAGTTCAAAGTCATCATCATCATCACTCAGTTGTCACTCAAGTGGTATTCTATTGTTCGAAGTGCCAAATCCTTCCTGTTCTTTGGAAGGTTGTTCTTAAGTTCATTAAGTACCACATAAGTCATTTCATAGGTCATCAAAGACCCGATAAGTTCTTCAAGTGAAAATTTATTTAAATCCTTTGTCTCTTGTATTGCAGTTACTTTTGAATCCCAATTTTTATAAAGATGTCGTAAAACTTTATTAACAAGTTCAAGATTCGAAAAACTTTTACTAAGTGCTTTTAAACCATTAATGACATCCGTAAAATAGGTGTATATGTCTCTAATGGTTTCACTTGGTTTCATATGAAATAATTCAAAATCACGCATCAAAAGATTAACTTTAGAATCTTTAACCCTACTTGTGCCTTCGTGTGTGATTTCAAGAGTGTGCCAAATATCAAAAGTTATTTCGCAAGTAGAAATTCGATTGAATTTATTTTTGTCTAAGGCACAAAATAGAGCATTCATAGCTCTAGCATTTAAAGAAAAAGTTTTCTTCTCCAAATCATTCCATTCGTTCATTGGAGTAGAAGACTTTTGAAAATCGCTTTCGACAATATTCCATAAATTCAAATCCAAAGAAAGCAAGAAAACAATCATTCGAGTTTTCCAATATGTGTAGTCCGTCCCATTGAATATGGGAGAATGAATGATAGAAAAGCCCTCTTAAAAGTTGAAAAGAGTCATTTCTCTTAGGTGTTAAACCAAATGAGAAATAATGTGGCTCTGATACCAACTATTAGGAACAAGTCAGCATGAAGAGGGGGGGGGTGAATTAGTATAGCGGTAAAAACATCGATTATGTAAATCTTTCATTTTGATTAAAATTGATTTCAAAAATATGTTTAACTTAAAAACACGTTCGTAAGAGCGTGTAACTAGAGTAATGAGAAAGTATGGCAGTTTGCAATAATTGTAAAAAGCAAATCAGAAGTGCAAACTAGATTTTATAGTGGTTTAGTCATCGTGACCTACATCTACTCTTGATTCCTCTTCCGTCGAGGCCACCGGCATCCACTAACGGTCTTTCTTCAATGAGCGAAGATCAACCATCCTTTTACACCCCTTTGCTCCTTTTCATAGGTTTAGAAGATAACCTTTTATAAGCACACACTCCTCTCTAAATAGAATTCTAAATTTAAGCTAAAGGAGGGGATCTCTTAAGTAATTTCTACAACATTTTCTCACTTTGAAGTTCTCTATGTTTGTGTTTATTAACCAGGGATGAGAGGGGTATTTATAAGCCTCAAATGAATTCAAACTTGGAGCCTAAAAATGTCTCATCCCGGGTCCTCCGGGTACTGGCGGTACCACCGCTTGTACCACTAACATTGGGCGGTACCACTGCCCAGTCTGACGATACCACCACCTGACACCCTGCCACTGGGCGGTACCACCGCCTTATAGTCTCTCGAAGACTATGTCTAGGCGATACCATTGCCTAACACAATCTTGAAGATTGTGCCACGATAGTGCCACCTATTGGGTCACTATTTAGGCCTTTCACTTGGCCTAACTCAGCCCAAACTTAGGCCTAATTGATCCCTAATTGAGTTGGCCTAATTCCAACCCAATTATGTGCTAACTATAAATTTTAAGACATTCACTAAGCTAAATAAGTCCGTAAGTCTAGGTTTCTTCTAGCAAGCTTTCGGCGATCTTCCGATGAACTTTCGACGATCTCTCGACAATGTTCCAGCGAACTCCCAGCAAGCTCTTGGACTTCACGACGATCTTCTTGGCGAGTTCCGACGAGCTTCTTTGGCAAGCTCCTGGACTTCTCGGTCAATTCTGGCAGAACTTCTGATGAACTCTCAAACTCCTAACGAAATCTCATTCTTGACTCCGGGACTTCATTTTGCTTTATGCCTTGATCACTATCGTAGTTAATCGTGCACACTTAAAACCTACTTTGATCTAGACAATTATTACAAAGCAAATCAAATGTTATCTAGTATGTTATTGGTTCATCAGCACTTCGTCTGAATCTTCGGTGCATCGTCCTCTCTTACGACCTATTGCCCAATCGGCCAGTTAACCTCTGCAACTCTGATTTACTTGGTACAATTTCCGCTCTTCTTAGCCCGATGTCCGAACCCATGGCCCGAAGCCTTTTGCCGATACGTCGACCGATTCTTCGGCTCGACGTCCAATCATCTGACATGTTTCTCTCCGACCCAACATGATTCTTCCTACTTTAATTGTCTCACCCTAATCAAAGCTTCCTGCGTCACTCAAAATGCAGATCAAATCATAAACATTATCAATTAGTTTTCATCTTCAAAATATGAGATTCAATAGTAGTATCACCCAGACTGGGTGGTGGTATCGCCAACATTAATGCTGGCATGCGGTAGTACTGCCAGAGCACCGTCTCCAAGGCTCTGCTAAGAAATAGTACTGCCCAACATATGGGGTGGTACTGCCCGTACTTGGAAGACCCAAAAAATTAAATTTTTAGCCTCGTTTTTAAAGCCATTTGGGGCCTATAACTCCTCCTTACTGATTAGATATCAAAAAGAGTGAACAAAAATGCTAGTGAATCAAAGTTATATTCTTGAAAAGTGTCGAGAGTTCTCCTCTTCTTTATAAATTTAGAGTTATATCTAAGAGAGGTGTGAGACTTGTAAAGGTTTTCTCCTAAACCTGTGAAAAGGAAAGAGAGTTGTAAGAGGGTTGTTGTTTTTTGCCAATTGAAAAAAGATTATTAGTGTATGCTGGTAGCCTAGATAGAAGAAGAATCAGGAGTGGATATAGGTTGTGATAACTAAACTGTTAGGATCAAGAGCACTAAGAGGGGGGGTGAATTAGTGCAGCGAAAAACTTTCGACGATTAAAACTGCGTTCGTACGATAAACGCGATCTTGGTAAGAAAGTCGATTCATAAATCACTTGGATTAAGTGAGATGCAGTTAAAGTAAAGATATAAAGGCAGTTTGTAGTTATGATGGAAATCAAAACGTAAGCGCAAACTGAAATATATTCGTACGATAAAACCGGTTTACGTCTAAATGCCGATTCTGAAAATACTGAACTTTGAAACACGTTTGTAAATGCGTAGAAGGTAGTTTGCAGTTATGATGGAAATCAAAATGTAAGCGCAAACTGAAATATGATGTTCGTACGATAAAGCCGATTTACGTCTAAACGCAGATTCGGAAAGCACTGAACTTAGAAACT
>LVTN01000119.1:483281-508682 GCA_001649415.1 Musa itinerans | reverse complement strand
GTCTAAACTCAGTTTTGAAAAGATTTGAACTTAGAAACTCGTTCGTAAAAGCACAGGAGACAGTTTGCAGTAATGATAAAGTGCTCAAAATAAAAGCAAACCAGAGATTTATAGTGGTTCGGTCAGTCTTGACCTACTCCACTTTTGGCTTCCTCCACCGACGAGGTTACCGACGTCAATTAGAGGCCTTCCTTCAATAGGCGAAGGCCAACTGCCCTTTTACGGTTTCACTCCTTTTGACGGGCTCAGGAGACAACCCTTACAGAACCTTTCTCTCCTCTTTTTACAACTCAAGACTTGAAGAACAGAAAGAGGAGAACTTTTGGTCTTAACACAAATTTGAGCTCTTAGAATCACAGAAAAGATCAAGAATTCGGTGTAGGTCTGTATCTTTTCAGTGCTGAATGGGTGGGGTATTTATAGGCCCCAACCCAGTTCAAATTTGGAGCTCAAAACGATCAAATCCCGGAATTCTGGGATCAGGCGGTTGCACCGCCTGACTGCGGCGGTTGCACCGCCTGGCAGAGTTCGAAGACTGAGCCCTGGGCGGTTCAACCTCCTGACATGGGCGGTTGCACCGCCCAGCCAGAGCTCGGAGACCGAGCTCAGGCGGTTCAACCTCTTGTCAGGGGCGGTTGCACCGCCCAGCCAGAGCTCGGAAACTGAGCTCGGGCGGTGCCACCGCCCACCCAGGCGGTGCCACCGCTGGCCAAAGTTCTGGGTCCGAATGGGCTGATCCATTCGGCCTAATTTGTGTCTTTCAGGGGCCCAATTGCCCCAAGATTAAGTTAATGGGATCACCTCCCATTTCTAACTTAATCATTGTGCTAACTACGACTTTTCTTAAGGCATATACTGCAGCTTGCTCCGATGCGTTAATCGCTTCTTCCGGCGAGCTTCCGGTGATCTTCCGGCGAACATCCGACGAACCTTCGACGATGCTCCTGCGGACTTCCGGCAAACTCCTGGACTTGCGACGATCCACTTGGCGAGTTCCGACGAGCTTCTTTGGCAAGCTCTTGGACTTCTCGGATTTGTTTCCGCAGAACCTCGGACGATCGTCCGGACTTCCGTCGAACTCTCGAACTCCATACGTGATCATAGTCTTGACTCCGGCGCAACTCCTGTTGCATGTCTTACTTTCATCGTAGTTAATCCTGCACACTTAAAACAAAACTTCAATCGAGACAATTAATCCTAAGCAATTAACCAAGTTGTCCGGCATGTCATTGGTCCCTCGACGCTTCGTCCGATTCTTCGGCGCATCGTCCTCTCATGCAGCCTATTGCCTAATCGGCCAGTTGACTCCGCAACTCCGATGTCCTTGGCGCAATATCCGCTCTTCTTGGCCCGATGCCCGAATCCACGGCCCGAAACCTTCTGTCGATACGTCGACCGATCCACTGGCCCGACGTCCAATCTTCTAACATGTTCCTCCGGCACAATATGATTCTTCCTACTTTAATTGTCTCATCCTGTTCGAAGCATCCTACGTCACTCAAAACGCAGATTATAACATAAACACATATCAAGTGGTTTCATCATCAAAATACGAGATTCAACATAAACCACTATAAACTCATTTTGCATTTTTGTTTTACTTTTCATTGCCATTGCTTATTGAATTGATTGTCTATTACTCTCACTTGCTCTTTGATTTCAAAACAAACTCCGTAAGTATAAAATTGTAACCATGCTACTATTATGTAGAAAATTTTAATATTAGAATCAAAATCAAATAAACGATAGATCAAGATCAAGATTATATATATTTTGATGTTATTTAAAAAATCTTTATTTGATCTGCAAACGTATTATCGTCAAATCCGAAAGTTGTAGCAATGTCGATCTGCAAAGAGATTCTTCTTTCTTTTTTTTCTTCATATGACTATTATAAATGATGAAATAATGACTCAAAGAGGTTGAAAATAGATCTCATATTGGGTATAGCCCCTAGAAAGTTCTATTTATTTATATGCAAATATAGAGGGTTTAAGAAAAGAAAGTAAGAAAGCTCCTCCCATCAAGATCATAAATGGATTTCCTTTCTATAGGATAATAGTCATAATTAAAATTTTATCAAAAGTGAATTTTATTTTTATTGACTGATGTAATTAGAACTCAATCAAATATATAATATATCTTACCTAATTAAGTAGAATCATATAATACTAATTAATTCTCAAGCGTTGCTCTCATTATACCCAACAAAAAAAAATCATTATGTGCATTGTTATTCACTTTGATATGTTTATCTCATACTCATTTATCAAGATTTAAGACTTCAAATTTTCATTAAAGATATTGGTCTGATATATTTATGAAGGATTGAGGATTCAAAATCTAGTTCAATAAATTTTATGAAGATATCATATTAGATTACGTCTTTACCGTTTATTTTTTATTCAAAAGGATAAAAAATAAAGAAAAAAACATATATGCTGAATCCAGAATTAGTTTTAGGATAAGAACATGTACGCAATAAATTCTACGATCGGAACGTACCGTCTTCCACTATCCCACACCATATGTGACAATGAATAGAATGGAAGAGCTAAGTTACAGCATATTGTAGTTCGATGGCACCACGTAAGCTGTTATATCATCCTCACAATACAATGTATATTGGATGTGTGTGCATACTCCACAGAATGGTAGCAGAGGGCACGCAGTTCATATCATGTTCATGTTTTTGCTAAGCTTGACTGGCTCAGAGAAGATGGGCTGATGAATGACCTTCCGTACGCCACCGGCAGAGCCAGCAGCTTCTTCGCTTTGCTAACATAAGCTCGCTTCGTGAAGTTATTGTAGTCATTGGCTTCAATTTCATCGAGGATCTGCCGGTACAGTTGCAGAGAAGCCCAAACCTGCAACAGGCAATGAGATGACAAGCTTTCAGCTACAAGCCATTCGATGGAGTCATTGGCACAAGGCCACTCACCGGCCACCTACTAGCTCGATTGAGCTCAGTCACACCAGCCTCTGCTTGCTGGAAGAACATCCTCGCCCTCTTGATTTGATTCTTCATGAAGCTCCTCCATTTCTCAGTCACCTTGCCGTCGAAGATGTCCTCATCCGAGAGCCCAGCCTGGGCGAGCTCATCCTGTGGCAGATAAATCCTTCCTCTTCTAGCACTGATCAAAAGCTTTCGCTCGTCAGTTGATGTTGCTCGTGCAAGAAGAAAGCCACAGTCGGAGGATCATGTCTACTTACTCTTCGCCAACATCCCTGAGTATATTGGTGAGCTGGTTTGCAAGTCCCAAAGCCAAAGCAGCACCGTAAACGCTCTCCGTCGTCGCCTTCGACTCCGGTGCGATGCCCATCACGGGAACGCTCATCAATCCGACAGTCCCAGCGACGTAGTAGCAGTAAAGATAGAGTTCGTCGAAGTTCTTGTATCTCGACTTCTTCAAGTCCATTCTCATTCCTTCGATCATGTCCCTGAATGGCTGCAGATTGAAACAAGAGCAACACTTCTCGCACGTTACTCGGCAAAGAGACTGCACTTCTTGTATGGCAGATACATGCCTGGATATCAACGGGGTACTTGGAAACCGTATCAGAGAGGGCTGCGTCAAGCATGTCATATGGCCGGCCTGCAAAGACATCGTCCAGCCTCGACTCCCACCTGTCTAGTGCTGTTGGTGTGATCTGCGATGCATTTGGCCCATCTACAAGCTCATCAGTCCTTCTGCACCACACTGAAAAAGGTAATGACTCTTGGAATCATGAGGAGGACCTCAGGGTAGTGTCTAAGCTATGTTTCGGTATTGTGCAGCACGAAAAACTCGAGGAGTCTTTTGCTCCGGGAGTTCCCCTGCTCCAGTTTTAGCAAGCTGGTAAAGAAATCTGCAAATGCCTGCTATGATTCTTAGATAGTTCAAGCATTTACTCCAGCTTTAATTATGGGTCTTGGATTTGGAAAATGCCATCTTTTTTCCTGATTTTTTAGATAGGTAAAGCCAAAAGCGAGAAATAACTGTTGTTCGTATTCTATCGGACTGTTAATTCTATCAGAAATAACTGTGATTTCTGAGAGAAAACTCAAATGAATCAGTTTGGCAACAAGAAGCAATAAGATATGAACTACTATCCCAAAATGGAAGGATTCCTCCCGACAAGATTGGGGTTCGTCGAACTTGCCGTTAAAAGGTCATGAATGCTTACCGTAGATTGCCCAGATAGCTCTCCTCCTTTCAGGGGTCATGAGCAGCGTCCCTAAAAGAAGGATTTCATGAAAAATGCATGACGATTTCATGTCTTAAGATTGAAGTGTGCGAATCGGATATGGGAGCTCACCCAGGTAAAAGGTCTTGGCATACTCTGCGCAGACTTCTCCACAGCGGTCATACGCCTCCTTCAACAAGCTCACTGATCCAGGGATCACCGTGTCTGGCTTCACATCGAGCGCAGTGCTCGACCTCGGCTGCTGCTTCACCAGGGCTGCCTGCTTCAGAACCACGTTGTAAACCTTCTGCTCTGCGGAGACTGCAACCTCTTCTGCTGTGCTGGTTAACAGACTCGATACTAGAGGAAGGTTCATCCCGCTCTCTGGATCAAACCGTAAGGAAGCATACTTGGAATCAGCATGGGGTGATCGCAGACTCCATCTTCGCCTCTTCCTCGAGAGATTCCTGTTGTTCCTTGGACGGAAGGCCTTGCGTGGGAAACGATCTCCCTCTCGAATTGCTTCCGCAGACCCAAGCCCTGCAGGTATATCTGCAGGAGCAATCATCCGTAGCAACAGGCACGCCATGAAGCAAGAGCAAGATCGTATAACCAATCCTCACTGAAGACTCTTCATTTAGATTCCATGTTCCCAAAGTTGGGAGTCTTTATGTTCCCTGAAAAGTTGAAATTGAAGAAAGACTTGAGCTTCTCTGCTGAATCTCTCTCTCAAGAAGGAAACCTCAGATAGAAAATTCCGACACAGAAGTTGGAGTTGGGAAACCCGAAGACGAGTCAAAGAACCCACAATTCGCCATCCTTTACCTGGTAGCAAGAATCAATAAATGCATGCAGAAGGAAAAGACAGCTCGAGCAATGGGCACCGTTGCTAATCCACTGAGAAGGTGGAATCCCCTGTATCATCCAAAAAAGCATTGAGAGATTCCGTGCTACTCCATCTAAAGATATAGAGAAGAGCTGTGATCTACGGTATGTACTGCAGAGTTCCAGGGGAGGGGTGACTCACCTCTGGCTCAGACATCCAAAGGCGATCCTCCTTTCTGTGCAGCAACGGACCTCGACTAAAGAACTCCGTGAAATCTCATTTGGTGGGGTGCTTTTGTTGTTGCGTTGGGGGTGGATGAGGGAGGGAAGGAGAGTGGGAAAGGACACGTAGAGGACGAAGATGCAGGCAGAGGGAAGAGGAGAGATAGGGTTATCACAAGGATTGCCTCGGCGGCGAATGCGGAGCAGCCACGTGGAGGAAGGCGGCGATCGTCCTGAGACCGACCCTCGCCACGTTATCCTGTCGGTCAGAGACTGGATGTTGCCGGCTGGTGACGGTCGCGGCCCCCACGGCCTGGGTGACATACGTATCCAAAGCGGGTTACGAATCAGCCACGTCAGCTCGCATTTCTCCCACCAAGGAGTCCGAATCGGACCGATCGATCAGGCCGCTAAGGCTCCTCCCCATACTTCTACCTGCCTCGCGGTTACAGTTTAAAATGGCCCCGTACGTCGGCATTCTACTCCGAGAGTAGATATTGCCGGGTCGCGGGTCCCACCTCTGAAGCGACATACGTGTCAGCTCGGACACGCGGGTGGCGCGGCGTGTTGCAGTACCGCCACGTCAATTCGCACTTCCCGCCGAAACGGTCCGATCGATGAGCCCGCCGTGTCTCACACCCGCTCTCCTACCTGCCTCGTGGTTGGAGATAAAAGTGACCCCGTCCGTCAGCGTGACTGGACATCGCCGGGGCGTGACTCACGCGGGCCCCACCGCCGGGAGTGACTTACCTGTCGTCTCGGAGACGCGGGTGGACTGGCGGGGTGACAAACGTCAGTTCGCACTTCTCCCACCGACGGGGGTCCCAGAGGGACCGATCGACGAGGCCGCTGCCTTGGCGTACTCGGTCCTCCACCTGCCTCGTGATTGGAGGAAGAAGTGGACCCGGAGGCGGGCGCAAACTAGTTCGAAGACCAAACACGTCTACAGCGACGCCTCCTTAGAAACGGAGAGGGACATGCACCCTCTTCTTAGTGGGTGCAAGTTGGGTGGGATTAGGTACGGGTCCAATTGGAGGCAGACTGGTACCGCAAACAGTCAAGGCACTCTTTTGCAATGGGAAAGATAAAAAATGTGTGGAATTATTGGTTCCACTTAGTGGTGTTGAGTGTTGGATTGGCTCTCGTTGGAGGGGCCCGCCCAATTCAATAGTCCGAGTACAAGTTATTCCTATTTAAGATGGCGGCAATCTGATATACCAAAGAGCAGCCAAGTCAACATCAAATGCCGTAAGTAATAAAGGGAGAAGGGTGATCATAAGTTGCTTTCTTAAATATTTTTTTTTGTGATATTAAATTTGATCGGTCTCACGTCAACTATAATTTAGGTTTTGATCATCTTACATTTTATAATCCAACTACATCCTTTTTTACGATAAATACAGTATCAAAACAATGACTGCTTGTTTAATAATTTTTGACTTACTGATGTCATATCATTGATGTTGACCATAGTTTGCTCGGTGAGCCTAAGAATATTAGAAATTTAAACCCGTACACTTAGATTATTATGGGTGACATAGGGTCTAGACTTGACACCTCAGCACCATGCAGGTCAATCTCAACGTACCTCAAATATTATTGATAAGCATAGTAGATGGTGCGCCAGAGCAAACAACCAAACGGAGTAAGTTGCATAGTGGACTTACGAGAGAAGAAGGAATCGATGATGGAAAAAAATTGAGAGAATGAGGGTTTTATTCTATTATATCATGGCAATCTTATAATTTTAAAAGTATCGTAGAATATATTTTTAAAAATTTTAAAAATATATAGTAACATTCCACAAATATTGAAATATTAATATTACTCTTAGATAGTATCACTATTTGAGTATTTAATGCAACATCCAAGTCAAATATGATTTTAAAAAAATTATCGAATATATGTTAGTATTTGAAATATACACTTGAGCCTACAATACACAATTCAAATATATTCTTAAATGTGCTATAGTTATTACTTCAAATTTACAATGCCTGATAGGATAATTAGTCTATTAATTTTATTAAGTCTAAATCACTATTGAAATAATAATAATACATTTATTTGACTCATAAGCTAATTTTAGTTTTAGTTCACTTTTGATGTAAAACTAAATAAATATTATAATACCTCTCATTCAAGGATGTGACACTTCACCTAAGCTAAGCCTAACCCATATCAAGTGTAATATGATGCACATGAGATATAATCTAATAATACCTCAACATTATGACATATCATTGATCTTAGTTATTTTATATTCAAGTCTCTCATGAGACTAATTATCACATGATAAAATAACTAGCATTCGATCACAATTTGATGTTAGTCGTCGTTTCGTTCCATTCAAAAGATACTGATTGCAATAATGTATCTTTTGGAACGATAAAAGATGATTTACAAGAATTTATCTGATGAATATTAATGAGAGTAGCATATACGAGCCATCTATGCATTAAATATAATTTATAGGTGCAAATATCCTATCGTATCATCGGTCACTCGTATGAACTGTACATTTGGCTCTTCCTATCCTTTTGGATCGAGCAATCTATCACGTGCCATGTTGAATGCCATATACGTACACGCATCAATTAGAAGATGTGAGCCACTTAACGTACGTGGGCATTCATACTCACATCATCGCTGTGAGAGGGACATGCGAGAGGCATGCTCAAAATTGCACTTGTCACCACGATAACTAATGTAGTTTCAACATATGAGAGAGAAGAAAATTAGTCGAGAAGAGTGACATGCACGAGCCTAATTAAACAACAAAAAACATATTCATAGCAAGACACTTATTTTCTGTGTTGTTTTTTTCAAAATTAATTAACTCTTATTAGGCATAAAGACTTTCATAAAAACCTCAAAGAAAAATGTAGTTCAATGTTCATCTATGATTTTTTGATCAGAAAACATACATACTAAATACGTTCCACCATCATTCATATGTATAAAAATATTTCATCTGGTGCATTCTAGGATGCTTAGATTATGTTTAGGAATGCATTTGTATTTCTAATATATATTTGGAGAAAGCGACTTAATGATTAATGAATATGTTGTCATGAAATATTTTAAGTGTTTGATAAATAATTAATAAAAATTATATTTTAAATATGTATTTGATGTGGATATTATTTGAGAAAATTATATTTCAAAGGTTCATTGAATGTATATAATCTTATAAAAAAATTTCGTGTGGTGGCATCGATTATATAAGATTATAATCTCCGAGAAACGAAAACAACAATACACGTGCAACGATTAGCCTCGCAGGTCAACTTTTATACGCTAAATTGGGTTGACCGAGCAAGGAATAGGCAAAAAAGGGTGCTTCGTGTGATGGCCCGCGTTGCACAAATGTCATCATCTACTATTTGCAGCTTGACATCTTTGACTCTGCTATGACGAGATGCACATGCTTGGTACATTGGATATGCAAGCATACGTCACGAGTACGTCTTCTCTCCTTTCCCGTGCCCACGTAAACCCTAAGTCTGAGAACGAACGAGCGCGAGAACACTGAGAAAGAGGTGTGTGAATCCTACATATCCCACACCCGTCGTCGTTCATATCTACAGCAGAATAGCTACTGGGCTGTGATGCATACTTCTGCTGATGTTTTCAGCAGCATCAGATTCCATTGAACCTCTGACACGCTCAACTTTAACCCCTCCCAAACCACACGCAAAGCACCAGACGATGAACGGCTCGGTACTCCTCTGCTCTTATTTCCTTGTGGAGATCGACTGCTGATGCTTGGCCTTTGATCCTTGTTTGCTACCATCGTCCTCCGATCTTCCTTTTTGATGGGCTGCTTGTTCAGGTAGGCGAGCGAGCCGAGGCAGGACGCCGGAGATGGCCTTCGTCAGTAGCACTTCCCCGGTGTTGCTCATGACCGGATTGGCGAGCAGGTTCAGAGCCTCGAGCGAGTTGTAGTTAGCGACAAGCTGATCCAAGGCCTTCGTTGTGGCTATCTTGTTGCAGCTCAAGTCCAGAACCGTGAGCTTGAGGAGCCTGTGAAGCCCCTTCATATGGCCGATCCTGTTCCCCGCCAGATACAGCTCTCTGATGAGAGTGCAGTCTGACAGTCCTGCAAACCATACCAAGTCTCTCCCGATATCGATTTTAGTCCTCCTTCCCGATATCAATTGATCCGAGAACGGACTAATGGACTTAGCTGGTTTTACCTAAGTCGTGCGGCACACTTACGTATCCGTCCATAAATTTCAGCCTCCTCAAAACCTCCTATAGTCCTTTAGGCTCCATAAAAGAGAAATGGATTAGAGAAAACGTCTCACTCGAGATCCAAAAGTAATCATTTCAGTAAACGCTTCATAGTCAATGCAAATTATAAATAGACTTTACAAACTCTGAACGATTGCACAACAAAAGATTCAAAATGGTTCACTATAGACCGAAAAAAAATGGAACTGCTAAGTCTACTATCAAACCTTTACATGCTATATAAAATATGAACAAAATAAAAGATACGGACATACATAAGCATTACATTGAACACCCTCTATTTACAATTTTGTGTACAGACGAAATGCACGTCTTTGCCTTTCTTTGCTCAAGATGGAAGGCACCTCAGCGGCGACCAGAGTGATCCGACGACGCCTACGGTTTCAGTAACTGCGGCGCAGCGATCGTCGATGACAGGAAAACACGTTTGATGTCTTAATTCTTCGCCTTCGTTTTGATCCGAATATATCGAAAAGATCGCTATTTGCCTCGTCGATCGAGAAACCCAATGTCCTCTCTCGGTGCAAGTACGCCTCCCTTTCATGAACGAGAAGCTGTTCTTGGATCAGCGAACACAGAACTAATCCACCCTGCTTTCCATTCCTGCCGGGAACAGAAGAAAGACACCAAAGGAAGACGAACACGTCGAACCACCTAATAAGTCAACCTGACTCCGCTGGTTTAAATAGAAGTCGGTCAATTCTACTCGGATTAAGAATCTAATTGGTTCCCATTCATTAATTTCTTGCTCAACAAAAAAAAGAAAGAAAAAAGATGGTCAATTAGACAAGAAATAAAGAATTCATGCAACACAAAAGACTCTTAGCATTCCAATCGTCTTATTTTGTTTCATCCGATCGTTTTAGAAAATGACGAATTAATTGCTGCAAAGAAAAAATACTAAGGAAGAAAATGAAATCATATGAAGGTGATTCAATATATTATATTTGGTTATCTTTTGAGAATATTAACTTATATAATTGTGTTATATATATATATATATATATATATATATATATTGTTCATGATGGTTTTCCTTTTTGGTAAGATGAAGATTTTTGCAAATCTACTCCTTTCATTTATTTATTTATTTTTCTTGATTAGCAATATAAAAAATAAAATCACGATTATTTAGGATGTTACTATGTGGCAACCATAATCTATCAATCGAACTAGAATCAGAGAGTTCACTATTATTAAAGCAAAAGAAAAAAAAAATAAACTAACTAATAAGAAAGAAAATTAAATCACATCAAGATAATCCGATACATTATATCTTGTTATCTTTTGAGAAAATAAATTTCTAAATTTATACTATAAAATAATCTTCCTTATTTGTACATGATGCTCTTCCATTCTTTTTCTTTATTAGCAAACAATAAAATAAGATCATGATTCCTTCTCCTTCTTCTTCTTCCTCTTCTTTAGCAAACCATAAAATCATGTTAAGCAATTGTGAACTATTTTATTTATTTTCTTCTTCTTTATTAGTAAACGAGAAATTAAGATGATGATTGCTCGACATGTTATCATGTGACAACTAAAATATATCAATTGAAATTGAATTCGAGTTCACAATTGTTAAAAATTCTAGTTGTTCGACTTAGAAGTCAATATAAAACTAACCAAGGTTGGGTCAAAAGATTCTAAGCTTGTCTGATTCATAATCATGTTGAATTCTACAAAATTATGTCGATGACGTACCTTGGAAGTTTAAGTTAGCTTTTGAATTAATGATATTAGTTGAATGTCGAGTTTATAAGAGTACGATGAATTTATAAAAGGCAGAGTCAACGGAGACTCTGTCAGATGAGACAACAAAGCTGATGAGTGATCATAAAAATAAATATTTCTTTAAATTGATGAGAGTTTTTGGACCTCAAGTAAAGAGTACTTGTGTCACAACTCTCATAAATGGTTGTTAGGTGCATTTGAAAGATCAAAAAGACATTATTGGCCATTTAAACAAATGACTCATTACAATTCATATATATATATATATATATATATATATATATAAGGAAAAAATCACCAACAAATATGCAAAGAATATATACTTCAAGATTAGCAATATAAGGTAGAACCAATAGATATGGTTAATAGATAATATATAATATATTAAAAAATAATTGGCTAAGTACAATCAATTCACAATAAGTGTATTAGGAAAAGAACGCCAACAAAGAACATATGACATCAAAATTAATTATACAAATATGATGAATAGACTATATTTATCTCTAAACATAAAGTTTTGGGTGCTATAGATCAATCCATAGATCGACATGGTTTTCAAGGCTAGGAAGAAGACGATCACACTGGTGAGCTTGGATGACCAAGAGTTCGAGTTAGAGGTGTGATAGGATATATTCTGGTACCACCCCCGTGGCGATAGTCAGCAGCCATGTCAGTGCTAATGCGAAGCCTTGTTCCCGTATTGTCTGAGGTCATACAATACAACACCACATAGTACAGAGCCACTCTGGAAAACTCAAAACAGTATCACACGATGTCGATCCGTGCAGATCGATTAGCACCCTCATGGAAGGTACGAGCCAATCGTCTAAGGAGTCGGTGGTTATTAACAGATCATATACGATTGATCTTCGTTCACAAGTATAAATGTCAATCTCCTGACCAACGCCATGTGTGGAACTTCGAATACTCAAATTCCTCCGAACATCACCCAACTTCAGCCTATGTATAGTAATTTGACAAGAAAGGAGCAACAATCCAACAGGGGAGAAAGAGTAACTCTTTGTTCTACCAAATCGTGCTGATCCATACCACGGCATAATATTCGTGAAAGCATGACCATATGAATTTTTTTAGATGACTGCAACCGACAATGTGATTTCTGTACACAACGTCAAAAGGTAAGAGGCTAGCAAAGGACATCGAGCAGATGAAGAAGCACGCCGGCGAGGAGCAGGTGGCGGATGAGGAGGAGCTCAGGGCATGGGACGGTGAGTTCATGAAGGTCGACACAGGCACCCTCTAATTCCTGTTGAACGTGAGTCCGCCGGTCACCTTGTGTTCCACGTTAATATCGTCTACGTCTTTTCTTCTCCGTCACATCATCTGGTTGTCGTTGGTCTTTGTGGTGTCAGGCATCCAACTATTTGGGTATCAAAGAGCCACTGGGCGGTGGCAAACCTGATGAGGGGGAAAATGCCGGCGGAGATCCGCGGCTCAAGAAGAGACAGAGATGATGAAAGACGATGGCTGGGCTTTTGGGGAGTTAGATTTGGATCAGAAGACAAAGTTGGTGTCGAGGGAGGAAAAAGTGTGAGCTGAGGCGACTCCCTTCAAGATTGCATGCATCAGAAGCATTTCTTTAAATTAATTTTTTATTCAAAGAATTTGATCAAATGTCAAATCTACATAAGTGTAATCGTGATGAAAGAGCTCAGATTTGAGGGGTCTTTTTATAGTGCAGCATGAAAACATTACACTCAAGTTCCTGATTAAATATCAGGAATGATTACGTGTTCTATCCGGCCATAAATACAATTATGCACCAACTAATATGCAATCGAGATTAATATCTGATTTCTATGTTTAGAAAATGATGAAACATATGACCATTTACAATAACAAACAATTGCTAAAAATCAATTTATCATGAAATCGTGTTCGACTCAACAGTACAAGGACACGAGAAGCATGTATAATCAGATTTCCCGAGAAAGGATGGAAGCTCGTCTCAAATCCGCAAGCAAGTCTTGCACAGATAACTGCATCATCGAATATAGCGATATATGGATGTATGTAGAACAGCTTGATGATTGCGGCTGCTTCAGTTATTGAGAACAGCAATCAGATATCCATCATACTACACCTGCAGCAGAAGGCAGAAAATTTGGGATAAAGCAAAAGATGAAGTATTCGAAATGCAATGTCAGGAGCAGCTTTCTATAGATATTTACTCATTCTTTGAGCTAACCATTCTTACAAAATAGTAAGTAATACATACATTTACAAGGCATATTTCAACTATGAAAGCTTGGAGAGGTAAAGTAAAATAATAGCTAAGATTTGCAATGTTTCATAGCCATGAGGTGCTTTTAGTGGCTCCAGTGTGCTTCAGGTGTGTAAAGAAGTTTCAATCTTGAACTGCATGTCACAGAAGATCCACTATGAGCCACCAATTGTTCTGACATGAACTCGTAAACCCTTCATGATAGATAATGATTTTTCAATATCATATTCGGGCGGCGATTCATCAGCTTATGGAGTTGTCCTTCCTAGAGATGAATTTGGGCGTAACTCGAAGAAGAAATACACAGTGAAAGCAAATTGGTGCAGTCAATATCTAGATAGAGATTTATAGCTAGTTGAATCGATCATTTCTTGTTAGTTGAACTTATTCTTGAGGTGAACACAAGCCGCTTATAAGATATGTATCGATCTGTTTAATGTTCTCGTTACACGGTGAAAGCAACTTCATGCTCTTTTTAATGTTCTTTTCTATTTTCTTCCAACACCAGCATTTTCCATCCTCTCTTTTTTACCTAGTCTATTGCTAGTTTTTAACTGAGCAATCCTAGAACCTATAAGATCTACACCCCGGGCCGTTATATTAGTCTACCATGATAGAAACTAGCAACAGAGAAGAGACCATTTTATATTTGCATAAGAGAATCTTTCTGATGATATCTAAAATATTCTTATTTGATATGCTTAAGTAGCCAACATTTACCAAGAAAAGAATAACATATAAACAAATTAAGTGCAACAAAAAGTAACGAAACCAGTACATTTTGCAGTGCATATAATTCATATGAATGCGGAGTATATTTTCATCAGTTTGCGATACTTTATATTCTTAAAGACTGGTAGTCTTCTTCCAAGATTATCATTCTTCACAATTTAAACAAAGCAAAATAAGTGATTATCTTACATCAACAGATGTTATCCATGCCTTTTTAGGTACCCCTTGAAATTTAGAAGCAAGCCTCCGCAAAGTCAAACCAGCAAAATTATAGAAAATTTTCCACCGCGTTCCACAACACTATATTTATCAAGACAAACGAATGAGCAGATTTTCTAACAGCAATAATCAGAAAACTTAGCTCAGTCAGGTCATTGTCTCAAATTTTGAAGGTCATTTTTCTAGCATGGTGGAATGATTTCTACTAAAGGCGTTCTCAATATTGGTTTCATAAACTAGATTTCTGAATTGAACCATTCGGTTCTCAATTCTCAGATATGTTCGTCGATTAGATATAAAGCCGAAAAAGAAATTTCAAAGAGAAAGCCTCCGACTACTTTGGTCATTCTTTAGGATTGTAAGCTCAAATTTATTTTCATAGAAAGGAGGCCTCATACCGTCTGCCCGTTGCGATTCTTGAGGGGAGAATCAAGAAAGAATGCTATTATGTGCCGACAAAGCTCTTTGGATTTTTCAAGATTAACAGCATGTCCAGCATTGCTGATGACCACTAACTGAGCATTATCCCCTAAATGCCTGGAGATCTTAAATTAAAGTCAAATAAAATGCTAAAAAAAGAAAAAAAATCAAACTGTAACTGTAGTATGGCACACAGACCTCTTTAATCTGTAACCCAGTTCTAGTGGAAAAATCTGATCTTGCTCTCCCCAAATTATCAAGGTTGGCTGCACAGGGAGAAACCATTGTCTCGTCAATAACATGACTGTGAAGTTCATAAAACAGACGAAGAAAGTTGCTGAAATCACCTGGGTTATCATTGGAAGGTCCGATAGCTTCCTGTCGTTGATCAACGCGTGGATTAGCTCTGTCTTTTCTCTCACATAATTTGTGCACATCACCTGACATAGAAGACAAAACTCAAACTATCAAACCAAATTTAGGTGATCAAGTTACATCTATACTAGAACAAAAATCCTTAGGATGAAACCTCCAAACTTCATCAGAAGGAAGAAATAAAACTTGCATTTTTGCTGTCGGTTAGGCAAAATAGGAGGTTTATATGAATGTTTAGCAGTTAAGGATGCATATGATTCAGATCAAATAGAAATAAAGCATGATGATTATGGTTTGGGTAATTTGGATTGAATTCCAGAAGCATTGTCACAGAATTGCACACTTAAGTGTACAAGAAGCTACAAGAAAAGAGATCAGAGAGGCCAGCTCTCACCTGTATGTAATCCCAGAGGAAGCAAGACGGCATCACAGGCGGCGGCCGGACGAAGGACAGCCGGACGAGCTGCCGGAGCTTCTCTGGCCGCTGAGGCAACAGGATTTCGATCGCCTCCCCCATGTCCGACACGACGAAGAGCCCCGAAGCGAGGTCCCGCTCCTCCAGGCACACGCCGGCGCAGCACAGCACCACCCGCTCCACTGCCGCCGGGTACATCGCCGCCATCCGGTAGGCCACGAACCCGCCATAGCTTACCCCCATGAGGCCGAAGCGCCGCACGCCGGCGGCCTCCATTGCGGCTGCGATGCAGCTGGCCTGGTAGGACTCGGACCGGTCGGGGCCGAGGGCCTTGGAGGCGCCAAAGAAGAGGAGGTCGGGAACGTAGAGGTCGAAGCCGGCGCGAAGGAGAGGGCGGAGGTAGGCGGACCATTGCCAGATGGCGGTGGCGCCGAAGCCGTGGAGGAGGAGGAGAGGGGGACGGGAGGGATCCGGGAGGGCGGGGACCCAGCAGTGGACGGTGGCGCCGTCGGCGAGGGCGGTGGAGGAGGGACGGAGGCCGGCGCCGAGGAAGGCTCGGCGGTAGCACCGGTCTCGGGCGACGGTGAAGCTGAGGTACCGTGGCATCTCGGCGGCCGCGATCTGCCTCGGCCGACCTCCAGATCAGGATCGTTAGTTGCGGAGGCATGTTATTGATTGGTCCAAGTGGATCGTTCCTAGCCGTTGGATCTTCGACAGAGACTGGTAAAGTCCGCTGTTTCGTCAACCGCAGGGACCAGGAATTTACCCGCTAATTCGAGGACGCGTGCCAACACGGTCGAGTGTGATGCCTTGCTTTCCAGTCGTGCGTTTCCCACTCAACCTGAGGCAGAATACTGGGCAGAGCATCATCTTCTGGAGGCCGGTTTCCCAACAGTTGGTAAACCGGTAATTAACGGATCCAGTTGGTAAACTGGTAAATCATGTTGGTATTATTATTTTTATTTAGAAATTATTTTAGGTCATTTTATTAATTGTTTAAATACATAACACTTTGTTTAAATAAAAATATTTCGTCGTAGGTGACCTTTTATTAATTGGTACACATTCTCGTTTAACATAGATGTATTGTGCCCATCTTAATCATATTCCGTTATGACCATATGATTTACCATCAAGTAGTGGGAATCACACCCTATTGGCGATTGAACACGTGTCCTCCGAAATCACGATCTAACGCCACGTTAAGCAAGCATTACATTGTGAAGCCAACACAGGCCGAAGCCCACGAAGGCCCAACAGCATTCGAATTGTTTCGAATCCCATCTCATCTCCCTCCACTTCCGTGCTCGTACGGCGCCCTATTCCCTTCCCGATCGCCGTCCCCGAGCAACACGAAACCTGCTTCCCGAAGCCCTCGCTCGGTGATCGCCGCCTCCCAGAGATCCGTCTCTCCTACTGATGACCAGAATCCAGGGATCCTCTCTCTCTCGGCGCGAGTTCTCGGTTGGGACAGTAGCGCTGGGAACTGCTGGTTTCTAGATTTTGCCTGGAAAAGGTGGGTTCGCCTCTCTCGCAGTACCCGAGCGTTTTGGTCAAGGGGTTTGAAGAGCGTACGGTCTCTCATGCTGAGGAATCGGATCTCGGGGTCGTCCGGGATTGGCTATGTTGAGAATCATTGTTCACTTCACCACGGCCATGGTAATCACAACAAAGGACACCAACAGTGAATTAGTTGTGTACCATATTGACCGTTCTACAAATTGGCCAAACTAAGAGCTCAGAGGTTCGGTGGTTTTGGTATCCGACAAGGAGCAGGGAATTCAACAATGTGGACTGTTTCAGAAGGAAAGCATAATTGCAGAACGGGTATTTGTTGTCAATCTATGCTCAATTTCTGATGTTGATATGCAAAAATACTTTTTCCCCATAATTTCTGGTTCTGTGACCATGACAGATTAACTTCTTTCTTCTAAGGTCTGAAAAGCATCAGTTTAGCGGGATATATTATGCGGTATTCATCGCTACGAAAGCTACAAGAGGTATTACATGAACAATTAATATAATATTTGTAAAATCTGGTAAATTACCATGATTTTTCCGCATCTACTCCCATCAATATCATTAAAACTTTATTCATAAAAATGCTAACAAAGTCCATGAGGTGCATATGCCTTTATTCATTTTATGCTTGATACCAGGAGATTTGCAACCTGTCATGGTGTGGGTTTGGATGTAGCCTTAGACTCGATCAATCACTAACCAACTAGTGGAATTGAGGTATACATGCATTTACGGAGCAGTGAAGCTTCTAGTTGCTTTTCCAGTTTCGTAGGATGCAGCAGATTTAGTTTAACCTAATAAATAAATCTATCAAATCTCACACCTGCATGTACTTCATGTTGCTTCATCATAACAAACTTCTACGGGGGCTATATTTTCCTACTCTCCTACATGTGTTTTATGGGACTAAGAGTGATAAGTGAGTGGGACAGAAATTAGTTAGAGAGCAAAGAAAAAAAGAGGAAGGTCCAACGGATGAGGTTCCCATCAATACAGTATCTAGGGAGAGTCAATTGTTTATAATCTTACTTTCTACAAGAAGTGTGGTTATTTCTGTGACTAGAACCTTGATCATCCAGATGGCCAAGGAGCCATCTTATTATACTTATTTTCCCTCAAGTTAGTAATTGCCACAACAGTCAGAAACATGGTAAGTTTGATTATGCATCAGTTGCTTGAAGCAACCGATCAATTGCATAATGCATTAAGGAAAAAAAAAAGCTTCGTGCTGCAAGTGAAACTACGTTTTGCATTTTCCACACATTGTGTGAAAATGGTGGTGCAGTCACAAGGTTCCTGCCATTTTTTGGTTAGGGAGGATCAAATGTGAATAGCCTTAATTAAGATTGGTTCTGTTACTTGAATCCTTGACTCTAGTTGCATTAGAGAAAACTGTGCTAAGGCTTTCTCTTAGACTTTAAGTAAGAAGGTGATTACAATTTTCTCGAACTGCAATGCTACGGAAGAAAATAAGGCTTTTATAGTCCCTGTTATGTAGCTTCCAATACAATATATTAGTTGTTAGTTGTGGTAGTACAAGTATCATGCTACTCATAAATAACCCAATAACATGTTTAGTGAACAAATCCCCACTTGTGACTTATACACAGATTGGATAATTCGGTTGGGTAAATAGATGAACTCCAAGTCCAGTATTTTTTTCTGCCGTTGCTATGACCACTAGAGCTAGATATGTGCATGCAGAAATTTAAAAATTATGAGTTAATACACCAGTCCAATATGTGGTTTGTATGATTACTACATAATAGCTTAAATTAAAAGTGTGAACTTGGTCAAAATCGGTAGGTGTCAAATTCTGTGCTGCTGATACATCATAATATCTACAAATCTGTTGGCAACAAAACCACTGCTGGGAAACCAAGTACTTGGTTTCATCCATGCATGATCAGAAGTTGCAAAAGCTGTGTTCATACGTGCAAGAGGATGGGATATTGCAAAATTCTAATTGTATATGTGGTTTTATAAGCAACTCATTTGTCCAGTAGCTGATCAATTACATAACCTAATTATGGACTTTTATAATGAAAAGGCTTGTGATGAATTATAAAATATCCCTTGGGATGCTAATGTTAGTCTTGGATACAAACAATTTATTGCTTTCTTAATCTAGGACACAAACAATCCAAGTAATATGTCATATGGACGAAGTTGTTCTATGTTATTGTGCATGTAAGTAAAGATGAAAATGAATCATACAAAATATTAGAGGTATTTTCAAGGGAAAAAGGGCATTAGCAGAATCACATGAAAAAATAGAATAGCTTGTAACTATGATGACTGAAAAGAAATATCGAGGTGAAATGAACTGTAAGGCTAAGCAGTAAGCACTAATTCCAATTGTTCGTTAGAAAAAAGGAGTACAAATTTAGGTTATATTAGAAGGAATAACTTCCATATGGTTGATGGGTACTGGCCCTTAAAGACTAAACTGTTTTTTTCTAATTACACAGTATATATCAGTACATATTTGTGAACTTATTGACATTTTAATTTTGGTGTTTAGACCATTGTCACTTTCAGTTGAGCAAGCAATTATCATGTTGTCACATTTTCTCCCTGAGTTTGATTTAGGCAAGCTTCTGCTTTTGCTGACTTCTAAAGACATGCAAGCAATTATTGACATATGTTCATAGACCGATAGTCATGTGAAGAAAACTGTGTACCACAAATGGCTGAAATTCCAATCACTACAATAAGGCATTCCACTTCTTTTCAAACTTGAACTTGTCAAGCTGAATAAGTAAATTAAATGTTGAAAGAATTATATTCCTTATACCCTCTTTAAACTTGTCAAGTTGACAGTAGGATATATGATATTATTACTTGTATTATTTTACCTTTAAGCTTATGCTCAATGGTCCGCAAGTGGATCAAACTTATGGAGTGACAAATTTATGACCTAAATAGATAAATGTGCAGGTAGCAAAGAAGGAAAATATTTCTGAGAATATAAGGTTCCAAGCATACCACAGATGAACTTGTCAATAATTATGTTCGATGAGGTTCTAGGGACAAAACTTTTTATAATGTTGGGCATGGTCATCTAGAAAATTCAAGTTAAAAAGTCTCATGTAATTGAACTGTGCAGTGGTGCTTGGGATTTCTACTCTGGTGGTTGCAACTGATGGAAGTCTGTTTAAGAATCTTATATTGTATTTGTCATGTTGAAGTGTTGAAACATTGTTTGATTAGGTATGATAAATTTACACCTGTTCTCTGGTATAACTTGTGTGATGATACCTACTGAGTTTCTGATATAAGAAAGAGACTAGGTGAGAAGCTTGAGACTCACTACATCTACACTGTAAAACACTTGAATTTTCCCCACCATTCTGTTATGGTGTAACTGCTTTGGATCCCAAACTCTAGTTGAAATCGTTTATGTAATTATTTAGATTTCTGTTATCATAATTATCAACATAAGACATACTCTGTTGTAGTTGCTATCATGAACTGTCTTATTTTAGTTGCCTTGTATCTTGGAATCTCAGACAACCACTAAGCTAGAAAGATTCAGCCACCTAGGAGTGACAGGATTTACTGTCTAAACCTGTTATTATCATTGAATCTTGCGAGATTAGCATTAGATTGTCCAGATCCTGCAGAAATTATATAACTGGTACACTATGTTGGGTTCAATTAAGAAGTACTCTGTTGATTTAAATATGGTGACCTGTGTAAATGCATAGGTTGTAGAATACTATTTGATGCATATGATTCCCACTTGTTGCATTATTAGACTAGAAGTATGATGTCTTCATTGTACAATTAAAAAAAAACTAAGACAAATGACCAATCTGGTGTAGAAGTCATCTTCAATTATTTGGATGACAATACAGGTTTGATATAGATGACCACATTGTTTTTCGAAAATCTATTGGCATCTGTATAGATGAAGATATGCAGACTGTTTGCTGAGGTAGTTGACTCCTTCAGGTGGTTTAGTGGGCATCAACTTGTTTACATTTATTAATTTAGGGTTATGTCTGCCGACCCCACTTGTTTTACCAACAGTTAAAACTGCAAGATAATCTATGCATACTGTTGTTGCAATGACATTGCTTAGACGAAAGGCATGTAAGATAAGAAATTGGAATGTGACTACATTATCCGTCCATTTTATTAAATCTTGCATCTATAGCTCTACTTGGTGAAATTAATGATAGAATTATTGCAGGATATGTTTAAGAACTTGATGCACGGCCTACTTGTTATGAGTTGAAACTGAGAGTTACAAGGAAATTGGTCGATTAGTTGAGGTACAAATCTACATGCACTGTTTGGCGTCATAAGAGATCTAAGCATTTGAATATTTTTTGTTGGTTATTCATCTCAGAAGGAATCTTAGCCTAAAAAACTAATTCAATCACATAACATGACACATTTTATTGTCTGAAGTCTTTCGTACAAAATGACTTTTGATTACTCAGTTTTATGCACAGAATTGATTGTCTTTTTGCTTGCACACTTTTCGTTAAATCTCATTAAGATATACTTAGCTTGAACAATTACAGGCGGTTGACTTTTAAGCTCTTTGGAATTGATCAAGCAACAACTTGTATTTGATTCAAGCTCTGCTGGGGCCATTGTGAATCATTGCTCCTGTCGAACCAATTTTGGAGCTGTACTGCAATGCCCCAGAAATCTATTACATATCCATATGAGAACCTTATCACTGGTATGATCATGCAGGTAGTAGAGGCTATGTCAATCATGGAGATTGTCCTTCAAAAGGCACCCTCGAAATAGGCAGGCAAAATTTTTAATGATGGCCGGAAGCAATCTTGTAACTCCATGCGTATTATAAATATGTGATGTCTTCCTGTGGGATTTGATTGTGCTATGGTCATTGAAGATGCTAAATGTTTACAGGTGGAGGATCCAAACTTTGCTACTGGCTACAAGTGGACTTGGATTGATGCTGTCTACCTACCATGACATTCTCACTAGGTACTGTTTTAGTTCACTTTCTTTGTGTTTCGATCATAACAAATATTTAGATTAAGAAATTTATGGGTTAGTTCCTGTGTCGTTGTCTTCATATTTTCGTTAAGAAGGAAACGTAGTGAATGTCTTTTTTTGTTTTTGCTTTTTCCTCCTCTGCTCATCCAAAAACTTCTCCATACCTTCATCCCACCTGCTCGTTGCCTTCTGAGATTGTTCGAACACCTGTCTTACTGCAGCTCATGTACCTGCAAAGCCACAGTCTCTGGGGTTTCTGATAGCATATAAGATTTCCCCAACTATACGAGGAAATCTTATCTGGCTATCAGTTTCTACCAGAGATGGCCTCCCTGTGCTTTCTTGTATGTAGTCCTGCGTGCTTTTGTGTAGTACTGGCCTCTCATCTGCATGTAATTCTGACCTAAGTCTCATTCCTAGAGAGAGATGATAATGTTTCAAGCACAGGTTCTGTACCAATAGGGATTTCGTTCATGTGTGAGCTACACACACACACACACACACACACATTGGAAGACAACCAGAAAAAGGAGCGTACCTTAAATCCTTTTGTCCAATGAAGATTATGTTGGCCTCAAATTCTTTTGTCTCTCATAAGTCTTTCCTTTATCAAATGTTAGATCTCTTATAATTTTTACCCTCCTTTTACTAGAGGACATGTTGGCCTCAAATTCTTTTGTCTCTCATAAGGACGATAAGTTGAGACATTTCCCAACTTCCCAACCAAAACAAGAACTTAGCATTGGTGGTCTTATCTGTTCCTACAGAACATTTCAACCTTCTGATGATAGTTTAATATTATGTTATTCAGCAAAGTACTGTACTGATAAATATTATAAGCCTGCGATAAACCGAACACATTCTTGCAATAAACTGGAAAAAAAAAGAGGAATCAACGGAGTTGGTTGGGGTGGGAAACTGTCACCTCTGAGCATGTCCCCTCTACCATAGCAGTGGATCTAATTTCCTGTGCATATGGCAATGCCCATCCAATAGAAATGTTTGTTTGGTACGAATCCTATTCGAAGTGATTAGAACATGCTTGTAATTGACCCATTATCCTCAATTATGAGTTTTTGACTGAAACAGCAGCAGATGACTTCAAACGTGGCCACAAAAAGAAAAAACTTGGATTAGAACAAAAACATTTTGATCAGACGAGTGTTTTCTATGCCTATGAGCAGCGAGCCTAAGAGGGTTTAGAGCTAATTTAAGTTTGTTTTTTTTCCCCATAGATCAGATTTCATCTGGTAATAGAAGGGTTAGTTGGTCATTTCACTTGGATGCATTTGACATGATTAGATCCAGTGTATAAATGGCTTTGTGCGCTAAGATTGAGAGGAGGCAATTTAAGTTCTGAACCTTCCACAGCAGGAGAGGATGGGAAGACCCCCATGCTGTGATGAGAGTGGCATCAAGAAGGGTCCTTGGACCCCTGAAGAGGACCAGAAGCTCATCCAATACATCCAGAAGAATGGCCATGGAAGCTGGAGAGCCCTTCCTAAGCTCGCTGGTCTCTCTCTCTCTCTCTCTCTCTCTCTATATATATACTTTTATATCTATATATATATATATATATAGGTGTGATTTGGTTCTTATGCAGGGCTCAACAGATGTGGTAAGAGTTGCAGGCTAAGATGGACAAACTATTTGAGGCCAGACATAAAGAGAGGGAAGTTCTCACCAGAGGAAGAGCAAACCATTCTTCATCTCCACTCCATCCTAGGAAACAAGTACAGGGAACACATTCAAATACCTTGCACCACTGGCTCCTCTGAAGCTTCTTTTTATTGTTCCTTCTACTTTTGCATTCTCAGGTGGTCAGCCATTGCAACCCACCTCCCGGGTCGGACCGATAACGAGATCAAGAACTTCTGGAACACCCACCTGAAGAAGAAGCTTATCCGTATCGGCGTCGACCCAATGACGCATCTCCCGAGGATGGATCTTCTGGCCACCTTGCCTCAACTTCTGCGCCTTGCAGACCTCACAGGGATCTTGGAACCCCGTGCATGGGATGATCATGCAGCCAGGTTTCTGCAGTATCTTCTCCAGTCTCCAGCAACAGTTAATATGAGCAGCTTCAGTAGCATCATTCCTGAGATGAAGCCCATGAGTTCAATGAACACGCAAGCCCCAGATACTGCTTCGGTTCCATCTCCTGGCCTTTTTCCAGCAGCTATATCCAATGCTGAAGTCTATGGTGTGCCAGAGATGCCATTCGGGTTTCATCAGCAGCCTCTTGGGAACTATATAAAACAGGATTCGACTTGCAACGATGAACTAGCAGCAGCCATGTCTACTCCATCAGCTCTTCTCAGGGATGCCGATCGATCATCGGGCAATGGAGACACTTGCAGCATTTCCAGTAATGTCGGAAGCGTGCTTCCTCCATCTTTCTGGTCTGAGTTCTTCGACGACCCCGTTGTGCCCGGACCTATATGATATATTTCCCTCATCTTCCTTGCGAGGTTTATGTTTGGTGGATTCGAGACTGTCGATGAGGAAACGCCACCCTTTCTTTTTCTTTGTACAACGTTTGCCAATGCACATATGTCGATTGTTATCCTCATCTTTTGTTAAGACAAGCAAATTAAAATATGATCGAAGAAAGATCCTGTCATCTACATACATGGATCCGAGTCAATGCCATAGTTAAACTATACGATGGCAGAAAAGTCCATGAGAGAGTTGATTGCCTCTTCTTAATACAAAGTTATATAAAAGAGCCACATGTTTCATCACCCATCCTTGTTCATGCAATCGAAACTATTAGCCAAGCTCTTTTGCGGCGAGACAAACTTATGCCCCGTATCATGCAGTCTAATGCACAATAAACAGCTTCTTCTTCTTCTTCGTCGTCGTCGTACGTGACAGGAGTCAGTCGGTCGTTGTCAGGGACTGAAGCAGCAAACCAAACCTCGTGGAGGCCATTTCTCCATGCATCTCACGAAGTCTCATACGTCATTGCAGCCAAACATTAGAAATTTCATACCGAAACGCAACGTGATATCTCCCTCGGCTGGCATCCTATCGATGACAACATGGGGGCCCGTACAGATCTGGTGGCGTGGTTGATGACACCGAGGACAGAAAGCGATGTTGTCCTCAAATCTACATCATCATTGGTTACTCCCCATTCGGGCAGATGGGTGAGTAAATATCTATCTTACACCAAGTTGATGGTTGGCGCAAGCAACAAAAACATTTTCATGAAACTGGTGCTTCTGATCAACCATATTATTCTTTCAAATTTGACCATATGATATATATATATATATAT
>LVTN01000119.1:434155-479757 GCA_001649415.1 Musa itinerans | reverse complement strand
CAGAAAAAGTAGTGTATTTTTATATCATTTCAAAGGCATATATTTATATATATATATATATATATATATATATATATATATATATTGCAACACATATGCATAAAAGAAAAAAAAAACTATTGGCTACTCCTTCAAGTCTGTGCCGGCTATAATACTTAACTATCAAAATCTGAATGTTGATACCAATTTCTGAAACAAGACAAACTAAATGAAACCAAAGTAGAACTTCCATAATGCATCTGTTTACATCAATCACATTCATGAAGAATAAACGCCGCGCATAAGCAATGTCGGAAAAATGCAAAGTTATATCAATTGTAATCAAGCAATAAAATACAAAAATCAAAGAAACCAATAATTAATTAGGGGGCAGGCATCACAGGTACAATGGTTTTTGGTCTCGAGGGATGAACCTAACAAAGATTCAAAGTCAATGTCTTCCCTTAATTTGGTGAGTGATTTCTACGTGTTTGGCCCAAAAGCAATGATTACGTAGATACAGCAAATCCACCAAGCAAACCATGACATGCAATAAAAATCTCTCTCCTGTGAACCTTTCACGTCCTGAAAATTCCTTATTAGAGAAAAAGATTATGGGCTTCCACCATCCACTATACACTGCATTTACTATAAATATCGCATCCTCTGGTTAAGCTCTATACCTAGAATTTGAATAGCAATTCTAAAAAAAAAAATATTAGGGAAAAAAAAAGGTATTAATGGCTGGAAAATGAAAAGTGCCTCAAAACCCCAAATGATGATGAGCTCCTCAGCTACTTTTACCAAGGCTCTCATAGAACAAAATATACCCATGTTCTGTGTTGCCCGAGTACTCCTGTGAAGAACCAAAGTACTTGTGCATAGTCGATTCATCAATCATCTCCACAGTCTCATCGTCAAAGTAGAGCCAGTGGTTATGACTCTTGACGAGACTGACATAGTGACCATGGTTCGGACCAGTTCCTATATGAACCACAACTGCAAAGAGTGAATACTCTGTGTCGGGATCTTCGACAGTGTTCATAAGTTTCAACTCCATGGGAAACACGACCCGGTATGATAGCTTCTTGTTACGACCAAGGTGCTCAATATACTTGAAGCGCTTGAGATGAATTACCAGGATGCTTGGTGGCTTCTTAATCTTCATCCTCTTCTGGGCCTCTTGCAAACTGCCCCAGCACAACAACAAGAAAAATACCCATTCAGATACCTATAACTCATTGAGAAAGGTATTATGAAATTGTTCGCAGGTGATTAAAATGACAAGTTTAAAGGTAACCATGAATTTGTTTGACAAAAATGTTTCGTTCTTTTATCTTTTTTTTTTTAGTGTCGTTGACATTTAGTGATCGATTTGAAAAAAAAATGCCATCAGAGAGAGACTATTGTGGCTAATTATCAAATCAGGATCCCAGGGTCCAGACTTCCAGCAAGAAAAAGATGCTACAACTTGAACTCATGATTCCTGAAACTTAATGCAAATGTACCAGCTTAATGACTACTACGTGGTAAATTAGTTTGGTTATTGAAATACAAAATGAAATATAAACAGAATTAATTATCCAAATATTTCATCAGTACCAACACAATAAAACACCCAGTTGAAGTCTTAGAATATAACGAAATGAAATATGTTAAAATGTAAATACAAACATAACTGCTTCAATCAAAACATGAGTTGATTTTGGTCCAAATATGCTATTAAATACTTGTATGATAATGGATGAGCCCATCATCAACTCGAATGGCCCACCATGCCAATGAAAAATTCCAAGACCATGACCAACAGTCTTTCTTTGACAATGCTACATTTGACCTTGGAGACTATAGGTTTATGATGATCGAGGGAAAAGGGCACAACAAAACTATGATGAGACTTAATGATAGTAAAAAGAACAGTTGAGTGAAAGACACAATGTACCTGCAGCATTTGTCGCAGAAGAACTTATCCTCTGCATTCAAAGTCTCTGTTGAGCTAAAATTCTTGAGACAACTTGTGATTGAACTATTTTGCTCAATGTCAAGGCTTAGGTCAAAAAATGTTTCATCTCTTGCAGTAACAGTTTCACAACGCAAGCACCTCGTTTCATTGGTTAGAATACCCTGTATGTGAAAGGACAATGACCGTAAACTTGCCTGGGTTTCTGCAATAAATCAGAATTAACATCCAACAGTAAAACAAGGGTTACCAGACATGATCACTTGATTTACCTGAAAACTGTCATGAACCCAAGTAACAAAAGGGTCTTTCCGTAAACCATTTACAGGAGGATTGCTTGGACCATTTGCAACCTTCTCAGATGATGATGACGATGATGATGATGAGGCTTCAGGGGAAGCATTTGCAGCATTAGACTCTCTCTCCAGAATATCAACAAGCTCATTAAGCAGGAAATTCAGAAATTCATGTGCATCCTACAAATATACAAAGAGATAACAGTGAATTAGCTACAGGTACTTGTTTCATTCAGAGCATACAATCTCTGGAACCGTTATGAAACTGCCACCACATCAATTTTCTGACAATACAAATTACACAGCAAGCATCAAAACTTACCTGGTGCATATAGCTGCGGAAGAGTTCATTTTGTTTCTTCACTCTTTGCACAAAACGCCTAGGAGATATAATGCCAGTTTTCTTCTTCTGAGAGCTGATCTGCACAAAGTAGCATGCAATTGAACATAACTGCAGTGCACATCTGATTTCCCTAGATATATCAAGCATAACAATTTTCAAGTGACAAATATCAACTGGACAACTTAATCATACAGTTACAAGAGAAAGTAGATGGCAACTCAAATCAGATGACTTACCAAATAACATTCCATCACTAAGATACAATAAACTTGAAGGATTTAACAGACACAAAGTATCATGGCCTCATATTATTGACTTAGAAGGAAAAATAATTGTCAAGTCCGCAGAATAAGGTGATGCAAAGCATCTACTGTTAGTTAATAAGAATTTATGCTGTAAGTGAAAATTCATCACTTTTGCATGTGTTTAAAATCTAAAAGTTGCTCACACCTGAGCATGTCCACAGATGCATTTGGTTCCTACATCAAAGAGCATGTTTCTTGGATATTTTGCTTTCCAAAGCAAACAGTTGCATGAAACTGTTTCATGCAATGCAACAGTGTCACACACCTATAGGAACTGTTTAGCAAGACTGATCTTATTTTTTTCAGTATAAAAAATCTATGAATTTACTGATCATATACGGGATAAACCCTCGCGTGTATGTTATTTGCCGACAGTATTATTTTGACTGATAAAAAATTTAACTTGACTAATTCTGAACTTGATTTATGAAGACAAACTTTAGAAACTAAGGGTTCTAAATTAAGTATAACTAACACTAAATATATAAAATAGGATTTCACAAATACTAACAAGTAATGAGAGTGTAACCAAAATGTATAAAAGTTATAAGTACCTATGAACAGAGTTTTTGGTACCTTGGACATATTATCATAAAGGAGAAATTAATAACAATATTAGTCATAGAGTAAAAGCTAGATGATTCAAGTGGAGAGCAAAGTTAAGTTTGATCATTGTGTTTCCCTTAGATTATAAGGTTATGAGCAATTTTGTTTTCACCCAAGACCATAATGAAGGTCATAAGGTTACAAGCAATTTTGTAAGACCATTATATGGTGTGAGAAACTTTTAAGTTTTAAGCACATAAAATAGTGATGAATTTTCTGTCTAAGCGAACATGTCCCTCAGATCATCATGTTCTTTATTTTTCTTTTTTTCGCCCAGGATTGTAGTGAAAAATACAATTTAGGAGCATCATAAAGTGAAACAGAATTTCTACATATTGATGAAATAATGTAGGTAGAATTATAAGAATAATGAAATGAGCAATCCTAAAGAAACCACAAACCTGAGAGAACAGATCGGCAAGACATGTCAAAAGGTTCTCCTCTGCATCCCCAACATTTTTGTTGTTTTCATAGTAATCCAGCAATTGCTCGCGGAAGGGAATGCAAAAATAAAGCACCTGCATGTAACATGCCATAATGACACTAGTTTATAAACAAATTAGAACATGAGGGAATACATACTAAAGAAAGATCCTCAAAGTGGATCACTTAAAGTTATATTTTCAAAAAGATCAATTTAACATATGCAGAACTTTCTTATCACTTTAGTAAGGGAATAAAAGTTAATACGTTATTACTACAACATTTGAGACAATCAGTCATCACATAGTGTTGTTTAGGCACAAATTATTCTCATTAAAATAAATAAATAAAAATCCTAAAGCAGTTGAATAATGCCCAAGTCGAGCAACAAAGAAGGGTTACCTCTGAAACAAAGCTTTCAGGATCATTAAGGTGGACATATAGTCAACAAGAAAAGACTACAACTAAGTCGATCATACCAACAACAATAAAACTCTTGCCACACTTTTCCCTGAGAAGCTGAAGCTATACCTATGCATCTACAAATACATCATGTCGTAGCATCTATTTCACTCCACTATGATGTTTTTTGATGTGGAATTTTGTTTGATTAGAAAATTTTCAGTCCACACATGCAGGACATATAAAAAGGAAGTAAAGTACTTGTACTGACTAGAAAATATATTCATACAATGCCAGATAGGTAGATGAAGCTCCAACAGTGAAGAATAATCTGAAGATACTTAAAAGGCACAACTAGAAATTAATTTGAGTGTAACCTAGTACTGCCAGCTGAGTCATCGAAAAGGAGCACAACTGCTTGTTCACCTTACATGATGTATTGATTGCACGGTTGAGGCATCAGAATTTAGAAAGTCAACCAAAATGAAATTTGGATGTACCTTCACGATCAAGGACCAACAGATGAGAAAAGGTGAACTTACATCAGCGGAAGAAACATATTAGTTATATATGGTGAATCAGAGGATGCTGCGAAAATTAAGAATGGAACTAACATATCAAATACTAACTGTCGAGAGACAGAAAGCCTTAATTGTCCTATTGCCAGTGAAGTCAAAGGGCACTCCGGCGCTCGCCTAGGCGAGCCGTGGCCCGAACACCCGCCTATTGGGCTGGGCGGCAATTTAACTCAGGTGCGGCACAGAGGCTCGTCTGGGCCCAAGCGCTAGGAAGGGCGAGCTCCCACCTGATTCAACTCAGGCTAGGTCGAGCCTGAGTCTTCCTCTGACAGTAACGACAGTTGCTTCTTCCCCTCCCCTCCCGGTATATCTCTCTTTCTTCTCCTCTCTCCTCCCTCTGCCCTGCTCACCGCAGCCCCCCATCTTTCCCCACCCAAACCACAAATCCCCCACCCCCACCCCCCCTTCCCCTATTGCTGGTTTCCCTCTTCCCCACCTTATGTGACCCATGTATTAGTTTATTGCTGCTTTTGCTTCCCGCAGCTTCATTGACTATGCTCTACTGCCATCCCTTCTATTGCTTATAGGATTGAATCAATAGAAAGAAAAGAACTAGATCAAGTGGGCTGGTGGAAGCGGGTTTTCACTAGGCTATTCATCTAGATTGACCCCCTTCCGGAGCTGTAAGAAAGCTTCAAGGATTTTAGCCAACTCAAACAATCACCGATAGTATTTTTTTCCCTTTTTGATGTGTTATTTTAGTTTTAGTTTATTTATAGTAATCATGATATATATTTTTTAAATTATAATATTTGGGAGCATCTTGCTTCGTTCGAACAAGCGGCTAGAGCCTCAGGCATTTTGGGAGCCTTTTGACATCTAACGCTTTTGACAACAATGTTTGTTGCTACACAGTAGGGAAAAGGTAACAAAAATAGAATAAAGATAAAGACAGACAAAAAAAAAGGACAGTTTCCCAAGAAAAATAAACCTTGTCAAATAATAAAAACCATCATGCCGAACCTATGTTACACGAACTAGGATTATTTAATTCAACCCCATAGTTGACTAGACCAAAACCTTTAATCATCTCAAATTTAAGTAATTTGAATACATGCCCTTAGTTTCTGTGATAGTGAAACAACTGAGCATGTCTCCAAACAATCATAAAGCTTTATCACTACATCTAATGGAAGCCTTTGTATCTTTAAGATTAGTTCCAAATTGCACAATTTAAGTGAAGCTGAACAATCTAACCAACAAAACCTTCATAACACTAAAAGGATCTCAAGCATTGCAACAAAGGATGACTTTTATCAGATGGACTCTTCATGGATGATGGATCCTCATTTGTAGCTTTTCTTCTTAAATTAATTGTTCTATATTTGATCATTTTAGAATCGTTAATTCTACCAGATCTCAACTTCATATCTTTCTTTATAGTTACAAATATTTCCACTTTTATTTGCAAGAAATCAAAAGAATTTGATAAAATTCATTAAGAAAACAAACCTAGCAGAAAAATAAAAAAACAAGAATTTCAGAGAAGGGGAGGCTTTGCGTTGTGGATAAATGCAAGCGCCACATGTTGCATCTTATGACCTAGAAGAGAAGACGATATTGGCTTCAAACACCAGTTTAAACAATAGGATGAAGGCAGATAAAGTTTATTGACTGAAAATTTTACTTTAGATTTAGTACAAGATCGATAGACAATGACTTGAGTTATAAAGGATTCCGACATACTGTTACGTTTTCTATAAGTTAACATGAAAAGATCTTGAAGTCAGTAGTTGGTGAGAGCGAACACAATATTAAGAGTTACAACACTAGTTTTCTTTTCAGTGATTCACGTCTAAGATCTGGTGTGTATCCGGGTTCCCTCATGTTGAGAGCGTAAAACATATTGCAAAATTACTAGAAAGATCACATTTCAAGGAAAAGGACATTTGAATCAGCACGCTCTCCGTTAAGTAGCAAAAGTTATAAAATTGCTTCCTACTTTTTCCCATCGGATGCAGAAATCAGATGTGATCCTATCATACGAAAGAGAAATTGACACAATAGGAAAGGATCAAAATTGAGGAGCGGTTTCGTGTTTCTTTACGACGGCGAAGAGGGAAAAAAGAAAAACAAACGGAACCTGCAAGACGCTGTTGCAATAGCAGGTATTGCCGAAGTTCTCGAGACCGAAGTAGCGCTCGCCTTCGGGAAATTGCTCGCCGAGGGCCTTCTCCAACTTAGACCCCGTGGCGCCCATCACCATCCACCGTTCGCGCTCACCGCCCAGCAGCGATCCAAGCGCCGCAACCCGAACCCTGTCGCGTTCCCCCTATCGCTCCCTCAGCCGTCGGTTCCGAGGTTTCGCCCCCACCGATGGAGAGGCTCTATCGACTGAAACGGGAAGGAATTCGTGCCTCGATCGTAAACGGGACCACTAGGGTTTCCTCGCCGGCTCTTTCTGTAGTTTCCTTTCTTTCCCTCTTCGTTCTTTTTATTTCGGATCGGTCCGTTGTTGATGATGGCGGAGCGCGACGGATCGGAAGACGGCGTTGAGAAGGTTTTATCTGGTGTTTTTGATATGAGGCGACCGACGAGTTACCCGTTTTTACCCCGACTCGATGACCCACGCGGGTCCCGCTGAGGTTGCCCACGTGTCAATAGCGGTGCGTCGTTCGGTGTGTGTAAATATATATAAATTCAAGCCGTTTACGATCGCTTTCTTATCCGAGAGCGATATCTTATTTACGTGTTCACTAACTGTGTTCGATGCACCTGTCGTTGATTGGACAGAGGCAGGTGGGGTCCAAACCACGGTGACAGAAAATGAAGGCTACCGAAACCGGAGTTACGGAAAAGGTACGAAGGAATTGCTTCGTGAAGGGTTTGCCCCACGTCACCGGGCACGTGTGTGCCAACGAAACTTAGTGTTGATCAGCCGTCTCCTCAAAACAGGAAACGCCTTTGAGAGGGACCAATAGCACGTAGAAATTACTGTTGATATCTAAAGAGTGGTGTATTTTTCATAATTTGAATGGTAGGCGGTTCGAAATTCTCCGGCTTGGCTTGATTTTAATTCAATTTTAGGGTTAATATAATTTTAATTAATCATAACTATATCATCCGAGGATTTTCGATACTTATTCGACGGTACCAATGTTAGACGCTCGTTCATTCTGATATATCAATCGAGAACTTTCAACAATCGTTAAGGCTAATTACATATTACCCTATGTAGTTAGTAATATTTAACATCTTGATCCTTGCACTTAAAAAGTTATATTGGGATCCTTATACTTACAAAAGTGAAATATTTAATCATGTTTCTCCTCGTGCCATCGACGGAAGATACTACACATATTGTCACGTGTAGAAAATGACATGCTTCATCGGCTTCGCTATCCTCCCGCATAGTCTACTTGGAGGAGAAAATTTCGATTAAATCTCGAAAGCTTATTCATTAGAACCTAGTTGAGGGTGTCTGTCATTTTATTGATATTGCTTAGAAGGCAGCCATGGATCTTGTTGTTGGTGATGATGATGATGGAGGCGATTAAATCTCGAAAGCTTATTCATTAGAACGAACTAGTTGAGGGTGTCTGCCATCTTATCGATATTGCTTGGAAGGCAGCCATGGATCTTGTTGTTAGTGATGATAATGATGGAGTCTTTAAAGTTGCTAAAGTTGTCGGGCATCTGAGAGCTGAAATAATTGTCATTTAAGAATATGAGGTTAAGCTCCTTGTTGAAGAGCATCAACGATAGTGCTCCCTCAAAGTATTGAACCGAAGGTCAAGGTACTTATCGACAACAGGCCAAGGGCAACATCTAGGAATGGGTCAATGAAGTGGTTATTGCTAGCATTGAGCTTGTGGAGGAGTTTGAGACGAAAGATGTTTTAGGGCATGATATTGCACAGACGATTAGAGTTGATGTGGAGGAGGGCGACGATTGGAGATGGTGTTGGAGAAGTGATTGGAGTCTTGTGGTCAAGAGGCCGAGCTATGCGAGGAGGTACCTAGCGATATTGATGTTGTTAAGGTTAACACGATGATGACGTTGACCTAGGGGTTGTTAGACATCGTGGTGTAGAGAAATTATGATAATTGCATACGTCGAGGCCGACCTAGTTACCAATGAAGTTATGGGGTCCTAGCGATATTGATGTTGTTAAGGTTAACACAATGATGACGTTGACCTAGGGTTGTTAGACATCGTGCTGTAGAGACATTATGATAATTGCACACGTCGAGGCCGACCTAATTACCAGTGAAGTTGTGGGGGTTGGAGTACATGGCTTTCTTCCATGCTCTCATAGTGACGTAGGCACAATGGAGGCGAGGATTGACGATGATGACACCGATCTCGACATTGAACTCGCAATTATCGAGGAGATCTCCGTTCTTTGTGAACGTCGGGCGGTGGCGGTGCGTGACGATAGAGGTAGCCTCGATGTTGGAGAGGACTAAGAAAAGGTGTGAGAGAGAAAAATCAATATAATTTTTTAAAGTGTAAAGATTAAAATATTAAATATAATTAATTATAGAGGATAGTTTATAATTAATCCGAATTGTTATATTAGAACTATAGCATCCTTGCACATTTTTATGAATCAATAGTGATCGACGATAAGCTAATGCTCAAGAGGTAGATTATGAGGGCTAAATACCATCCATAATTCTCTTGTACTTCAAAGGACTATTACTATGAATATTTTATAGAAACACAGAATTATGAGCGGTACTTCGAAATAGAGCTTCCTCATACTTCGCATATTTCATTTAATTATCAAATAAGTATATATATATATTGTTTTTAATAAGTTCATATTATACAATTTCCAAAATTTAAGAAATAAACATATAAATATTAGTTCGGAATGAGAATATATATTTTTCATGACAAGTTAGCTATTTGGTTGAGTGTACCGACGGTGCTCCGATCCGAGCTCTCTTTTTATAAGGCTTTTAGGGCACGTTCGCGATATCTCAAGCGCCCAAAGGTGCGATCGATAGAGCGAAAGGAGGCGGCGGAAAGATGAGGCTTTTGACACACAACATGCTCTCCTGCAACATCAAGGGCGTCGCCAACGGCTTCCCCCTTCGCCTGGAGGCCGAGAAGTGGGTCGAGAAGGAGGTGGAGCTCAACGCCGACTTTCTCCGCCACATCTTCCCCAAGATCGAATGGAAGGCCCTTGCGGCCGCCGCCCGCGCCGTCGGCTACTGCGAGCTCCCCGAGGAGGCCGACGCCGCGATGCTGGACTCCGAGGACTTCCTCCGCCGCTTCCACCACGCGCTGCTCGAGATCCACGTCGAGGAGGGCGCCCTCGTGTGCCCCGAGACCGGCCGCGGGTTCCCCATCACTAAGGGCATCCCCAACATGCTCCTCCACGAAGACGAGGTCTGATTCGAGAGGATCGTTTCCGATCGCCCTTTTCCTTTTTCTTAGGCTTTAGGGTTAAGGATTTGTGTCGCTGGGAAATGCTCCGATGTATCTTTACAACTCTGTTCTCTTGTATCTCCATCTGCAACCATAAGAGCCCCAATTGGTGAACTGCTGTTTGGTTTTTCCTTGAACCCTATCCTTAATGTTGACTCCGTTTGATCCTTACCACAAATTTTTTTTTTTAAATCGACTACATCGAATTCACCAAATTGATGTCGCTAATTGATCTATGTCGTTTCAATTCAATGTGATTTATGTCGATGTGAGAAATTGGAAGTAAATGTTTTCTATAAAATGCTTGTGAAATGCTAGCAAAACTATATTAAAACTATATTGGCCATTATAAGTAGATGGAAATTGCACACCGTCCGATCGTTTTCGATAAGGTCGACAACAACCTCGTCATGGTGTTCAAGAAGTCCACGGCGTCGGAGGAAATCTCAGCCGTTCCATCGTTTCGGAAGCCTATCTGGACCGTAGATCTACTCTTGTATGTATGCAACCTCTGCTCCACCTTTATTTCCCTCCATCTCAGTGCATCGATTCAAGAAAGCAAAAGCAGAGATAGTGGCGAGGGAGAGAGATGGAAGTCGCCGAGACGTCGACGGGATCCGCCGCGGTGGGATGCTTCTCGCTCGCGGAGCTCCGGTTGGAGGGCTCCGCTCCCTCTGCCGTCGCCTTCTCCGAGCCCTGCCCCTGCTGCGGCAACCGCAAGCGCCGCTGCCTCCAACCACCCACCCGCCCGCGCAAGAAGCTCCTTGTCTACGACCTAGCTTCCTCCCCACCTTCTCCCCCTCCCCCTGGCGCCGGCCCCCTCCTCCAACGTTCCGATTCCGCTTCTCACCACTCATCCCCCTCCGCCTTCGCCCTCCGGCGCTCTGGGTCATCTTCCTCCTCCTTACAATTCCCGGCCGCCAGCCTCTCGTTGACGCTCCCGCCTGCCGTTTTTACCCCTTTCGTCCACTCCCACTCCTTCCCCGTCTCCGCTGGACTCGCTTCCCACCTCGAGCCGACGGTTAGGATCTCGCCGTCCCCTCCTTCGACACCGACGGGCGGCTCCTTTGTCTACCGGTCCTCGGACCGGACCACTCCCCTGTCCCCTCCACCGGAGATGTCGAATTCGTCCCCCTCCGCCACTTCTTCCTCGGGTCCGGATGAGGCGGTAACTCCCCTGTTGGACTAGGGTAGCCCTTAATTTTTTTCTCATCGTCCAAATTATCGTCGCCTTACGATCTGCAACCGGCGATCGCGATCCTTTATTTGTAGTATTCTTTCTATTTTCCTTGTGGGAAAACAAGGGGCAGTTCTTGATTTCTCTTTACATTTCCACTGACGTTCAAGCCATCTTCGCCTTGCGATCTCAAATGGGCGGTAGCGATCCTCTCGTTTTTTTGTTCTTTCTATTTTTCCCGGGATTTTTCTTCCAAAGGGATTGTGCTGAAGATCCCGTGAAGGGCTTGTGATCGGATCTTTTATGACGACCCAACAGAGCAGGGAATTATGGTCATTTGGTTTCTGCAGGAGGGCGGGAGCGAGGAGGGGAAGAGTTCGCGGGCGAACGGAGACGACTCCCCCTGCCAGGAGGAAGACGAAGTGAGGATGCTCGTCAACTGCCGCGGCTGTGGGCTCGTTCGCGAGCTGGTGCTCTCCCACCACCGAAAGTGAAAGAGGTAACGCGTCATCATTACTTCTCCTCGAGCATTCGTATAGGTCACGGAGTCTTTCTTAAGTGTTTCCCTCGCTTTCATTTGATTTCTTGGAGAGTAAGATGCTTCAGAGACCTTCACGGTTACTGGATGTCAAGTCCACATACGGTGGACCAGCAAGCCATACGACTTTGTTTGGTCAAGTAGTCTCATGTGGTGACTTAACTAGGTTTGATTTTTTTTTTAGCAAACATGATTTGATCAAGCTAGATAAGAATTGATTGATCTTGACATGTAAATCCAAGAGCAAGATAATAGTGCAAGCCCCAGACATGGAGCTTTGCATATTTACATGCCGTAGCTGAATCGAAGGATAGAAAAATAAGGTGTATGTAAACTATCTTTCCCATAAGGTCCTCCATGATCCTCACAAGTCGGATTGAGTCAGGCCACTTTGTTATATATATATATATAGCACACAAGCCAACTTCTTGCACATTAGTTTTGCAATTTGTTTGAGCTTCATAATGAAGCTAAAGAAGCTACAACAAGCATCCCAACAGATAGAACTAAAAGTGAGCCAGCCTATCGATAGCACATTCAAGTTGGACATGATCTTTTACTGGCCAAACTAGATAGTAGTTTCAAGTTGGACATAATTCATCCTGATATAAAGATGTGACTAGCTATGCTAAAAATAATTGAAATTTCCACTTAGACCTACCTACCACATTATCTTGTTGGCAAATATGTTTAGCCTCATTTCTAGCTCTACCATAACTAGATAGCACCTTCAAGTTGGGACATAATTCATTCTGATATAAGGATGTGCTAAAAGTAATTGAATTTTCCACTTAGACCTACCTACCACATTATCTTGTTGGTAAATATGTTTAGAGTCATTTCTAGCTCTACCATCTCAAGACATAATCTTATCAGATAAGCAGATTAACCCATAAGACATTTCACACTTGCACTTAATCACAATCCTTGTGACCTCGATACAATGAACTAATTGCAATGTTAGCGAACTTATTCCCAGAAGCACATTTTTATGGATCCCATCTTGCCCATTTAATTCCAATGAATATTATGACAACTTCATCATAGTGTTACCTCATAAACAAAAGGATTACGAAGGCTGCCAGCAAAACCCATATCAATAGTTACAGAGTGACAAAAACCAATGCCAATTGGAACACCAAGTGTCCACTTAATTCATTATTTTTCATAGGAATACACAATGTAAAAGTTCTTCCACACTCCATTTAGGCATATATTACTATTTCAAACCATTAAACCATGAAATGGGAATAATTGGATCAGTTGTCATCACATATTCCCTCTATTTTATGATAATAAAAACTCTCTCTACCTATAACCAGCAAGCCTTCGATCTTCAATATTTCAGAATAAGAAATCCATGACTGATCGAGAGTCAAAGAGTGAACAGAAGGAAATAAATCAGAATTCTAAACCCAAAAACCATATCGGCTTTCCGTCAAACATGTAGCGAGCGGGGCTTGAACGTTAAGCATCCTAAAGAACCTTTCATCTTCACCTATTACTAGCAAGTCTACACCTTCGAGTATGTTAGAACCAAAAAAACCGTTGTTGAATAAGAACCAAAGAGTGAATAAAAGCAAATAACTCGGAATTCTAACAGTAAAAAAACCATACTGGCTTTCCGTCAAACATGTAGCAGGCAGAGATCGTACATTGAGCATCGACAACCAAATGAGGGGAAAAAAATATAACAAAACAAGTTATCACCATGTAAATAATCTCAAACAAGGAGAAAGGAACAAACATTCCTGAAAATCCAGCGAGGTTGGTCGAAAAAGACGCAGTCTTCGACGCTTATTAAGCGAGAAAACAGACTACATCTAAGCCTTCTAAGCCGACTCTGACAGACGCATGCTGCTCCAGGGGAACTTGCTCTCGTCCTGTCCTTTCTTCCCTCTCCCGCCGCCACCGCCGCCGCCGCCGCCACGCCGCCGTACCCCGCCGCCACCAGCAGCAGCACGCTTGCCGCGATACCCACTCGGCTCCTCGCGGGGTCTATCGTCGAGCCAGTGCTTGCGCTCGCCGCGGCCGTCTTCGCCCTCGACAACGGCGGGGCGGCGGGAGGCGGCAGCGGCGATGCGCTCCTTCTCTTCGAAGATGAGCTTGACGGGGAAGAGGTCGGGGGAGAGGGAGAGGGGGGAGCGGAGCGTGACGTAGGCCTTCTTATAGTCGGGCTTGGCGGCCAGGAAGGGACCGCGCTTGGTCTTCTTGCCCTCCATGTTGAGGGTGCGCACCTCGGCGACGTCGAAGCCGTAGAGGGACTCGAGCACGCGGCGGATCTCCACCTTGGAGGCGGAGGGGATGGTCTTGAGGGCGATCTCGCGGATGTAATCGAAGGGAGGCGACGGCAGGAGGAGCTTGATGGGCAGGTTTGCGAAGTGGATCACCCGTCGTCCAAGGCGGCTTCCCATCTCCTCCCTTTACGATGCCCTCGAGCTGGTGCTGCTGTTCTCCTGCCCCCAAACCTTTCCTAGCGGACGATAAAAGGTTCGGCGCTCTTTTCTACTGGACTCGTATTGAAATCTAGTCATCCGCATCCGACCTCCATCAGTTCCAAACCTAACCTCGGATGCGGATCCAGATAAATTTGGAGTTCGTCATTGGGCTGCAATTCGAATGAATCGGGTTCGGTTGATCATAAGTGACAATTACCCATCTTGAATTGTTTGTTAAGGGGTTACTTACCAGGTGATTTAAATGTGTCTGGGTGAATAAGAGTCAGGCAATTTTGACCTGATTGACCATCAGATTACGGGTCTCGGACCTGTTAATACCCGATTGGATTCGAGTTTGGGTCGATCTACCCGATTAACAAAGTCCTTCACCCGGACCCGAAAACCAATTTATTCGGGCGTAATCCAAGATTTTGGCCCAGGCCCACTCGACCTATAAATCACCCGCACCGCCTTCCCACACCGGTCACTCCCTGATCCTCCAAAACCCGAACCCTGAACGCTTTCACCTTCCCTCTCCCATCTCGCGATGTCGCACTTCGGGCGATCGGGGCCTCCAGACATCAGAGACACGTATTCCCTCCTCGTCCTCAACATCACGTTCCGTGAGTGCCTTCCCCCATTCACCCTCTCCTCCACGCCTCTCTCCCTTTAGTTTCTTTGTCTTCATGGGTGGTGTTTTGCGCAGGGACGACGGCAGACGACCTCTTCCCGCTCTTCGACAAGTACGGTGAGGTGGTGGATGTCTTCATCCCGAGGGATCGAAGGTACATTCTTGGATCGAAGTTCGTTTCTTCTTTTTGTTGTGTCAAGGGTTTTTCTCCATCAAGATTTATAATATTCTCCGGTTTCATGGACTCGGAAGGACTGGGGATTCGCGAGGTTTCGCATTCGTGAGGTATAAGTATGCCGATGAGGCACAGAAAGCCGTGGAGAAGCTCGATGGTGTGATTTCCCCCATCAACTTTGATCTTCTTATTTTATGCCACAGATTATCGTGTCTTTTGCGTTTATTGTCTTTCTTTCTGATGCGAATTAGGGAGAAATGTGGACGGCCGAGAAATTAGGGTTCAGTTCGCGAAGTATGGTCCAAATGCTGAACGGATGTAAGTATTATGGATCTTCTTGTTCAGTTGTCGACAACCATCATCTTTGTTTCGTGGTATGACCTGTTAGTATCTGCTGATATTTCCTGAAATAAAGCGGAATGTGATAACTATTTTCACCCAATATCATTTTGGATGATAGACTCAGAATAGTCATGTAATATTGATTTATCTGCAACACGATCAAGGGCAGGCCATGCTCTTTTATTATCAAGGCAGAAAGGATTTGATGCACTACTTTGGATCATATATAAAAATATTTCTGTTTCTTATTTTGACTGAGCAAAGTATCGAATGAGTGTTATATTATTTTCTGATACTAATGTTTATGAGGTTAAATCACCTGAAGCATGCTTAACATGCTTAAGGTAAATTTTCCCACAAGCATCACATGCTTTTGTGCATCACGTATTATACCCTCTCCAGCTGCTGTGTTTTTGGAAACACTCTTACTGAAGCTCATTATAAGGTAGACTGGAATGTGCTGGTATCATTTTTTTTTTTAAAGGTTAGCATGTGCCAACATGGACACAGCACAGCTTAACCGTTATTGATATGCTTTATTCTTGCCATTTTCTGTGACCTGAAGTCCTTGGGAGCTTTTGAATTTTTTTCCCCATTGGCTTATCTTTGTGTTATTGTGTGCTGAGACTCTGTTTTGATAGTTCCAAACAAGAGTATGCTGTGAAACTCTAATAAGACCACATGTAGGTCACTTATTGATGCATGTATACTAGTATGCTGACCTTTTACTTTCAGAAAATTGTGAAAAAACTCTCTTTGACCTTATCCATGCAAAAAAGTGTTGCTCTCATGAATACATATTTGCAGGTATGAATATGTATATTCGTGTATGATATCAAAAGTACATCTCTTGACTAGAAAATTATGATGATGATTGGTTTTGAGGCTCCAGTCATATACCTTTGTTTTTTTTTAGTATAATTGCTTTTGCAATATGTAATATATTCTCAAGTATTCATGTATATTCTAATGTTGCCACTTCAAATGAAATATTGCTAAAAGTAGTAGTCAGGACTATCACACTATTCATAACTAAAAAATTATGAATTTAATTCTAAAGTTTGTTAGGAAGGCTACCTCCAGTGTGGCAGTGTCTAGATCACTCAAGTTTTTGAATTATTGGATTGTCCTCAAAGTTCAATTGAAATACTAAATTTTAACAATTATGTCTCGACCTAGATGATATTAACCCAAGACTGTGTTCTTTTGTGTTGTGGGGTCATGACAGTGATTTATGGTTCATGGAGTTAACCTGTGTCCACTGCCTTATTAGCCCATTCGAATGTATGATTTGTATAATCTTGATTGCGATGAAGTTAAACCAAGAGTGCATTCTTGGTCTAGATGTGTCTTGATAGTGATTCAGGCTTCACAGATTGCTGGAGTCTGTGGTAAGTGGAAAATTCACATATATGATGATATTATAGAATGATCAGGGAAACCATAAAAGTCAGATTAGGAATACATAAGATTGCAAGCAATGCATCACCAACACTAAGAACATATTTGAATTTCATCATATCTTACCTCTTTCATCTGTTTTGATGCCATTAAATTGCTAGTAGCTTATTATCAGTTTCTTTTTTTTATTTTTTCAGTCATAAAGGGAGAATTATGGAAGAAGTACCAAGGACCAGTGGTAGGTCTAGAAGCCGCAGCCCAAGGCCAAGGTGCATATGTTGCCTACAAATGTATCGCATATGTTGAATTGTTTTACTTACTGCTCCTGTTTATACTTATCTTTCTGAATGCAATGTTCTAAGAGTTGTATATGGTTCTTTGGGATTCAGAATATTTCAAGAGGACGTCTTTGATACTTCCCATGTATCATGAGATATTTATTTCACCAATCAAAAGATCGGCAGTTTTAGAAAACTACCAATCCAATTGCAGTAGCTTTTCAGCACCATTATCAGCAATAGATTATATATTGTAATATATTGTCTTTGCCATGTTTGTTTGTTTTGATTATTTGTTGCAAACCTTTATTTTGGCAACCTCCATTGGTAACACAGAGGAATATATGTATTCTTGGTTGTAACAAATTACTAAAATAGTGATGTTCCTTAAAAAAATCGTATATGCATTTTCTGGTCCTCGGTGATTGAGTTGCTTTGCAGAAGTGCTATCTTATAGACTGTACGTTGCAGACATTGGAATGATTTCTATGGCCAAAATTGTTCCATTGCTTCAGGTATCGAGATAGAGAATATAAGAGGCGAAGTCGAAGTCGAAGTCGAAGTCGAAGCAGGGGGAGACATGAGCGGGACAGATATCATGACAGGGAAAGGGATTACCGCCGAAGCAGCCGAAGTCCTAGTGCAAGTCCTGATTACCGCAGGCATAGTGGTAGAGGCAAGTATGATGATGAGCGAAGGAGTAGAAGTCGTTCTTATAGCAGGTAATTGTGAGCTTCATCCTTCTAATGGGTCTGTCATCCTCATGTCCTTGTGCTATCTTAAGCTCTTATGTTGGTATCGTCTTTGATAGTGGATCGCCTGTCCGCTGTAGCCCTAGTCCTAAAAGGAGTTCATCTCCTCATAGTACGCCTCGCAAGGGAAGTGCTGATGAAAGAAATCATGAACCATCTTCACGTTCCCGAAGTGTTTCACCATAGTGTTTCACCTTTGAAAGGTACTAAAAGATGTATACTTTTTATTATGTTTGTGAACTTTCTTTTTTCAGATTTATCTTGTCATGTTTGTTTTTGATATCTTTTGTTAGGAAACACAAGATACTGTTCATGATCCCTGTCTCCAGAGCATTTGATTTGAGGTTGCATCTCCAAAGATATTCCTGATAGTGGCTGTGCGAATTGTTGTAGCTGTTAAACTTCTTTTCAAGGTCAACAACTTTTTTTTTTTTTTAACTCGTGTGCTTAGATCTGTCTGTTATCATAATTCAGAACCCTCTTTGATGCATGGAACAGTATGGTCAAATAGTGTGCTAATTTAGTTTATCATGCAGTGCGCTTTATTTATATTGTTTGTTATATCTTTTCTAAAATTCCATCTGTGAAATTGTGTTTTGGTAGTTTACTTTGGATGTTTGTTCTATCCTTGATAGCTGACATCATGCAATTTTTATAGCTCTCTCCGTTTGAGTGAAGTCGTAGTGGCTGACATGTTGCTGATGTCATAATTGTTGCTGATTTTCTTCCTTGATAATGCTGATGTCCGTGATAGTGGTGTTCGTATTTTGATCGTAAGCAACACATCGTACTGATGTCCAGACAGATTATAAAGGAAGAGGGGCCATCTCTCAAACAGAAATGTTGTCTACCAACGTACTGCCCAATCTAGTGGTCGGTAAGGATCATTTTCTTTTTTTCTTATATTTTTTAATAATTTTGACAAATTTGTATTTGCTCTCGAATATGTACTTATGATTGATGTTTTTCATGCTGCGAGATCCAAAAAGAGTAGTAGCTGTGATGGCTGTGTACATTAATCTTTGTTGCACCCACAATACCTGATGATTCCGTGTAGGCTTTGGAAAAGTAGTGGTAAAACCATGTTGCAACTACTTAGGTATGAGTTCAATCCAACTTTCTATCTCTAACATGCACATGAACATCAGTAAACCGCAGGCTCTGATTGTCTTACGTGAATTGGTGCCCAGCCAAATTTGCTGGTTTGAGCACATACACTATTTTTCTTGTCTGTTTTCAGTCTGCACATTGGTTGACTTTTTTCTTGTTTGGAGTTACAATTTGGACAAGTAGGTGGTGTACTGCAGTTTGCATTCTTTTTTTCTTGTTTGGATTTACAATTGGACAGTAGTCTCCACGTTGGTGACTTTTTTCTTGCAAAGGGAATGTTTGTCGCTGGTATGTATTTAATAAGTTTTGGGTGGGTCGTTCAACATGTACCCAGTAAAAGATATGAACTATTCTCGTGGGTGAGCAGATCAAATGATAACGAGGCAACCCCTCTCCAGTAGGTGGCATAGCTGATTCGCGTGGTGGTGCCCTCGCTGTTCCTGCCAAAAGGAGCAAGCATGATGAATTCCCATGTCATGATCTTGAACAGAGCGTTGTTCCTGGCAAACTAGCTGTGGTTGAATTCTTTATTTTTCTTGTCTTTAAGGATCACAGTTTTAAAGTAAAACATAATCACCATACAAAGTTAAAACAGGCAGTATGAGTAAAGAGAAAGGCTGCAGGGTTTGTGTTCCACGGATTTTTAGTGGGCACTCAAAAACTCTTTCATGCGCCTGCGGGCGATGATATCCTTCATGCATTGCAAGCTGCGGCTGCACGCGTTGAGCGACCAAAACACCATTTTATACACTGGAGGCGAGATGATACGATACCCCCATGCCATTGCAAAGCTGTGGCTGCACGCCTAACCTACTTGTCCCGTAAGCTGATTATTCTACAACTGTCCCAACTGACATTCGCCTTGTTAGATATAAAAATAGAATAGGTTTTTAACTCTTAATCAGAGATTTGAATGATACTGGAGGCCTCTGGAATAGTAGATGAGCTACAGATCGGTCTATTGGATTTGTTGCAGTTTCCACCTTAGTTTCTGCACATCTGCTTCAACACCCACACCAAAATAAATCAGGGGTCATCTTACTCTTAGTAACATCTACTATTGTTGTTGTCGTCAAAAGCAAAAAATATAACAGGCAAGTTTACCCATGCTGGTTCAAAAGATAATGCCAGAAAAAGATTCGAGGCGACTGCAACAACTCAATGCCGGAAAAAGATGTATACAGCTCACATATTATGGCTAATCTTTGTCATTTGTAATATCTGCAGTTTGAACGCATTATATCTACGTTCCTTACTCTCAGAACCTAACACATTTGTAATATGTCGCTAATTTTACCAAAGCATCTCTAATTTGATTCACACTCCTTAACAATCTTATTTACCTGAATCCAACCTTCCTCCACTGAGCATGGGACATATTTTTATGAATAACAAATTGGACATAAAATTAATCCAACCACCCAAAAAATATTACTGTCAACATGCATTTCTCCAACATCTACTTTAAAGTGTCAACAACTATCAATCTCCGTACATTCAATTCTAGAAACACCCAGTTTTCGAAATATTGTATCACCAGTACTGTATATGCTTTTTATTCATTGAACCACCTAAGAAAAATATTAATAGATTTAAGACAGATTATACTTGCTCATATATCTATCTGTTTGGTTTGTCCTCTCGAAATTGGAAAAGGTTTTTATTTCCCAAGTGTTGTTTTATTAAAACACAACTAAACAATCGAAACTAAAAAAAAAACCTAATGCAACAATTATTTTGTTGTCAAATTATTGAGCAACTCGTTATTAGAGTTCATCACGTGAGTATCATGACAATGTTCACGCAAAGAATTTGCAGTTTACATACCTAATTCCCAGGATAGAGGGAAAAAAAAGTACAAGACAAGTTCAATACATGATTGGAGGTCATATGTCCCATCAGTAATAATATAGTAACTCCCAGATTAGAGCAAAAAGCAAGCAATTAGGCATGAAAATCTTTCAGCAAAACAACTTCAAAAGTTAGAAAAATCTACAGTGCTAGTGCATTTAAAAGGATTATTATAGAACATCACAAGAGTAATCATACCTAGTCCATACTGCTGCACCCAGAATTTTACTCTCGTCCATACTTCCGCGGCAACTATTGCTTCTATCAAGAATATTTCTTGGTATGGTACTCCTTGCTAAACGGTATAGACTATCTCTGATGCAGCACTTAGTTCCATCATCCAACTGAAATAGAAATGAAGAAGCTATGGTTTACTGAAGGTCAAAAGAACAATTATTCTTGCGGAAGATGAGAATGTATCTTAAGAAAAGGAGATATATTATTCACAGCTTAGAAAGCAATTACAAACCAAAGATAGCACATTAGGTTGTATTCCATCTTCTCCGAAGGACATAAAAACAGCTAACCATGTCAAGGAACATGCCAAATTTTAACATCAACAGAGCTGGATCATCCCAATTTTAAAATTTTATGTTGAAGCACAAATAACAACTACTGATTCTTTTGGAGTTTGTATAGTTATATGCAACTAATATACTAATTATATTTAAGGACTATGGAAAAACACAAAGTCATGTCAAGTTGTATTTTTTAAGTGATTAAATACCTGATCCATAACATGCCAAAGCTGCTGGAAACTCATTGCTTCTGCTGAGATGTCATCCGAAGAAACAGATCTCACTAAAGAGTTTTGTTGTACTATTGGAGCACTATCAAGTTCTTGCGAACTCTCACTTGCTGTAGCATGTAGAGATTTATTCTTCAGAACTGAAGATTTATTTCTGACTGCATCGTGATGGCAGTGTTCCATAAGTACTGGAGCATATGACTGCTTTTCTGGTAGCTTTTCCATCCTGAGATCTAGTGGCATTGGTGGAGGCGTTGATGATTGACATGGGAAATGCTCAAATGATGTCATATGATGAGTCTCATTCTCAAAATTGACACTTGATGATGTTGATTGTGTTTGTGGGATCCGATCTGCAGGAAAGCTGTAATCCACTTGGGCATGAGAATTGAAATTGTTCAAGTAACTACTAGAAGGGCATCCAAAGAAATGGTTTCGCTCTGGAAAGTACTGAAAAGAATCTGTATGAGTGGTAACAGCTGAGGTTGGAACCATCTGATCTAAGCATCTTTGCATTGCATCATCCTCCAATGAGTATTGACTTCTAATCTGTACATGTTTATCAGATAAAAGATCAGGAAAGGCAATGTAGAAAAACACAATATTCAAAAAAAAAATTATCTAAAATTTCAACCTCCTCATGTACTATCATTTATTAACAAAATCAAATAAAGAGAATACAATTATATAATGGGCAGATTTATTTAAAATTTCTAATTTTTTGTAATTTCTTTTTGTTGGGCTCAAAATTATCGATTGGCCCAAGGCCAAAATAATACACAGGCTTATTTTCGAGCATCAAGCAACCAGACATAGTTGACAGTAAAGAAAATGTACAAATTACATACACAGCAAAGTGCAAGCCTGTCCACTTATTCTGTATAGTTTTGCCTTCTCCCTTTTTTCACTCCAACAGTGTGGACCACAATTTGTCTTGAGACTTCTTTCAGAACACATTGTAACATCACTCTCATCAAGAGCAAACCCTCACGCTTGCTCCATCTCTCTCACATGCATCATGGCAGCCACTCTTTAACTGTTTGTCTCCCAGTCTCTCTAAGCCTACATACTCCTGCTGATGTCATTTCAGGCAGAGGAGTTTGAGCCTTGAGGTGTCTTTGGCATGCACAAGCCTTTGTGCAGGTACCTTGATGCCATGGTATGACATAGTTGGTAACACTTTATTGACTTGAATGACCCAACAAGTTTGCATCCAAATGTACTTGGAGGAGATGCAAAGCACACGACACAGTATGCAGCTATGCTGGTAAAAATTCAAATAAAAACCCCCCAAAAGGAAATATATCAATGACAGACTATATACCAAATTGTTCAACAGAGCAAATGGAAATTGTTACGACACTGACACACTGTATGCGCAATAAGGACTAGTGGTAAAATCAGCTTTTGAACACTGTCCAGGTAATTTAATGAAGGTATCATCCATCAGATTTAGAGATGAACACTTTGACAATTATCAGAACAGTGGTCAATATGTGGCTGGAATTTGAGCATGGATCATTACTATCATTCTGGTGAGATCACTAAATCACCAAATAGCCTAGACCATACTGACCACTGTCTTGAAGTAGCTAATTGTAGCACAAAAGAGCTCCTGCAGCACAAAAGAGTTGTTTGATGAGGACTATCGGTTCATCTATTCAATTTTCATAAGTCCATCATACCAGAAAAAAAACATCCTGAGACAACTTGTTAACAGCAGACCTCGGAAATATTAGTAATTTACATGAAATTGTTCTTGCAAATTACTAATTGCAGCTTATGTCCTCCATCATTTACCAGTAAATACATACTTAGACATTATCATAGTAAGAGATAATGTCGAAGCTAGAAGCAACCACAAAATTGAATGAATAAACTGGACATAAATTGCTTAAATTATTAGAAGCACAGTTTGTTTCTGACCTGTTCTTTGGACACAGATATGCCCTCAACTTCTGCATCATTCCCCAGGCAACCACTGTTAGAGTGACAATCAACACTAGCTGATGTAGCATCAGTAGCTGATGGATCAAATTTAGGAAAACACATGGTCTTTGCATAACTCTCTTCCAATGTATCATTCGGCAAACCCAGCTCTGGAGATGATGACGATAAGGCTGCTAGGTTAGAAGCTTCAGAACCATCAACGGTATTAGATGAAGATGCCAACCACGATATCTCACCAACACAACTTACATGACTTTGTCCAAATGTGGAATCACAATTTCTCCAAGAAAGTCAAAGGAAAAAAAGCGTTAATATGAAGTCCATTGTGAAATTCAAAAGCACTGTAGAAAAAAGCATTAACAATTTTTTATCTACCTGAACATTCTCTCAACATCCTCAAAATTGTCAATATCAGACCACTCATGGAAAGTGAGATCTTTCAAGACAGAGTTGTGATCGTGCCCACCAGGGATTAGATTATCAGCAGCTGGAGAATCATTATCATGTGAGAAATGGCAGCTCTTGCAGCTACTAAAAATAGATTCCTTTTGTGCAGAACGTTCACTATCTTCATATGGTAATGCAATCTTAGATGAATTTATTAGAGATTCCAACATCATGCGGTGATAATGTGGAAATGCGGATATCATGGTGCAAAAAATACATTCTCAGATGCATGAGGCAATGGATTCACATTCATATCAGATATATCATTATTTATAAAATAGAATATGTCTTGTCTTTTTCTCCAAAAACAGTTTTAGGCAAAACCTTACCGTATTTGCTCTTTTCAAAATCTGGCTCATGTCGTGACTTCTTGTTATTATCAAACAGAATCGCTGATAGATCTGGAACTTCATGATTTTCAGCAGACACTACATGATCATCACCCTTAGCAAAGTCATCCCAAACATTTTCTCCGAGCTGCAAAAAGATAATGATAAACTTGGTATCTCTTGGATTACTAAAGTCAATGGACAAAAGAGGCAGAAGTCTACAGAGGACAAATGAGTTGAAATGATATCTCACCTGTTCTTAATATAACATTATACCAAAAGAAGGCCATAAGCAAAGACCAGTTCCAGACAGTGATAAAGTAGATAAAAGATACAAGAATTTAGGTAAGTAAACAATAATGGCATAGAATGCTAATGGATAATCCACATCTAAAATAGAACCTTCGTCCTTCTATTTCAGATTGCATTTCAATGGGAAAAGGAATATTTAAGTAGTCTTGCATCTGCTACCACCAAATCAATTACATCAATGACATGTAGTCTGCATCTTTGAAAGAAAGGCAGTTTGTGGCATGACAAAAGCCACATTATGGATTACAAAAGAAAAAAGGCGGTTCAAGGTAGAAAGTTAAGCTGAAGTAGAGATAATAAGATTGCAATAAAAGTTCATAAAGTTGTGTTGCATCAGCTGGATATCAGCATATTTGTGATTTTGTACAAATGGCAAAGCTTATCAATTGATCTTCCTTCATATCATTAGAATGCAAGAAGAACTATAAAAGGCTGTTGTTACCTACTTAAATTGAATGAGCTCAAAGATGGTTACTAAGGTCTATTAACTATCTAGCATTAATAATTTTTGTTAGTTTCTCTCTTGCATCAACACACTTTGATTGCCACTTGGCAACAACCTTTAGATAATTGATATCAATGTAAGCCAAAGCAAGCCCAGGTGATTAATCAAAGAAATTTCTCAGATTTTTCATGGAGACTTCTTGATGTGGGGTTGTGCTCCGCAGCAAACCCTGTGACTGGATGATTACAATTTTGGGTAATTTCTCTCTTAAAAAAAGTTTCCAGCAAATTTAGAAACATTCTTTGGTTAATTGATATCATCAGTAAGACAACTAGTTGCAGAACTTCATGACTTTTTTCACAGTGCCTTCTTGATGTAGCATTGTGTTCTATAGCAGGCCTCATGCTGATAAGGAATTCTTGATAAGGTTTCTTTGTACCTGTGTTTGAATAATCTTTTGCACTACTAGTTGTAAATATTTATTACAAAGACATATCATTCTGAATATTAAAGTATCAGATATGTGAATGCATAAAAAAAGGTGGTGGAGCACATGGGGCTCCTGCCAATTCAGGTTTAATGTATGTAATCTTAACCTGCAAGCACAGAAACCATCTTCGTGTCTCGAACCCTATTTACCTAGGTTACAAAGAAGCAGTCTCACCATGGTGCCAAGGTTAGCCTGCAGATATGCAGGTGACCCATAAAATAAAAAACACAGCATTAGGCCTTTTTCTTGAAATATTGAATATGGAGGTTTTAAGACAATAGATGGAATATGGAAGAAAAAACAGAAGAAAAGTGGCATTACTAGGACAAAAGGAGGAACATATAACAATCCTCTACATCCAAACAACAATCCTTACATTTACTAAAATAAAAAAGCTGAGTCCATTTAATGACGACAATATCAACGGCGCACACCATGGAACAATCATAAATCAGTAGAAAAAATGGACTTCATAAAATTCTACTGATGCATGAACTAGCCTCAAGTGCTTTCCAAGTAGCAAAACATCTGAGCTATATCAAGTTGACAAAAAAATCACAATTGTTCCAGGCTAAACCATCTTAAATATCTATGACAGTTTAAACAGTAACAAAGAAACGAGATTAATTATTACATAGGCCACAGGAAATTTTGGATTAGGAACAGGATTGGTCCAAATCAGCCTCATTGACCAAATAAGGGAGGACCTCTTTTTGGGAATAACTTGAACTTGTCTGAATCTAGAAAAACCATCCTGACGGATCCCACAAAGATATGACCAAGCCCCTGAAATAGTGGTTTCAGAATCAGGCTTAGTTGGTCTTCATACTGAATATAAAGCTGATTGGCCGAACCTGCAAAATGATCAAAGGCTTTCCTATGATGATGACATGAAGAAAAGAAAAAGGCATCCTTAATATCATAAGAGGACAAGAGACGTGTATTAATCGTTCTCGAAACAAACTGTTGCTTCAGTCTACAATAGCTTGTTAAAATAAAACTCTACCGAACTTCTGAATGTCAAGATTATAAATACATATATTCATAATGATTTTTCACAAAATTCTTTCAGTGCTTGTCACAACCATTTCTGCAATCAATAACGGATAACCATCTGTGGACATAAAGCAATAGCGGTTGATTTTTCATCCATCCCCTTCATGAATCATCACCAAAAGCGATGCCCAAACTACCAATCTCATCAATCATCAACAAGAAAACAAGGAGACAGTAATAAAATGATGGTGCGGATTTAACAAGACTAAATACCTCATAGATGCTCCAGTCCAAACTTCGCTTCATGACTCTATGCCCGAACAAAACTGTACGAGTTCGTTGGATCTGATCTCAAAGTTTCCGGACCGGGCAAATGAACCTCCTCGATTCGTTCCTGCCAGAAACCACGACGACAAACTGACATCAAAAGGAAGGAAAGATTCCGGAAGTAGTAGATCCACATCAAGATTCATTCACCACACGACTGACCAACACAAACCCTAATCGATAAACAAGATCTACTTGCAGCCCGAGATCAAGAATCACAATCGAGGCTCAAGATCGCTATACATGATGACAAGAATCCCAAAAAAGTACAGAATAAGAAAAAGGATCAACATAAAGGAAAAAGAAAGGAAGTGATCGAGGAACCCTAAAAGTTTACCCTAATCGAAGTCGTCGTCGGACGCTTCTTCTTGCAGAGCTCCCGATCGGGTTCTTTGCGTTTGGTTTCACTTCTGGTTTTGCAGACCTATTTATTTACTTCTTTTACTTATTTTTCGTGGCTGGTAGTCGAGATGGGGATGGACCCCGGTGGGGCCCAACACCCGGGAAACTGGTGGATGAGGAGGAGGAGGCGAGCGGATCAGATCGGTTACGTGCTCCTCATTGGCTGACGGATGACGCATACGTCCACGCGTGTGACTCACACACTAGGCCAGGACGTCGTGAGGGTGAACGAACAGTGATGCGCCACGTCATTGATGGCTGTGTACGAGATACACGTGGGAAGAGCATCGATCGAAATATGACATGGCACTCGTTTACTCAGTCAAACACAATATATATATATATATATAGAGAGAGAGAGAGAGAAGTGGGTTCGTGCCGCCACTCGTACCCAGGCAAGTATAACCGTAGGTAAATTCTCCACCGTCCATGTCATCAGGCGGGAATCGTTATCGACCGGTGTCGAATGATTTACGGCAGAGATTGCTCCCGCATATATATTATATGCGCACCGATTCACCAAGCTGACCGTTCCGGCCGTTATAAACCGCTCGTGATGCTTCCTCGCCAGACTCACATCGTCTTCTCCTTTACCTTCGATCGGTTTCCCCAAGAAGATGTCGACGCTGACGTTTCCCTCTCCCCTGCCGTCCCCATCGGAGGATTGCGAGCAGCTCCACAAGGCCTTCGAAGGTTTGTCCTCCTCCTCTGATCCAAAAGAGTCGGGGTCTACGATCCCTTCGCACGAGCCCGATGTCTCACCGATCCGATTCGTTCTCCTCCACCAGGATGGGGCACCAACGAGGGCTTGATCATCTCCGTCCTCGCCCACCGGCCCGCCGCCCACCGCCGCGAGATCCGCCGCGCCTACGCCGAGATATACGGCGACGACCTCCTCAAGCCCCTCGACAAGGAGCTCACCCGAGACTTCGAGGTCTGCACCCTCTCAGCTTCTTTTTACTTGTGCCAAAAAACCTCTCGTTTTTGCTTGTTTCTGATCGGACGGTGGGTTGGGATGGCAGAGAGCGGTGCTGCTGTGGGTGCTGGACGCGGCGGAGAGGGACGCCGTGCTGGCGAATGAGGTCGTGAGGAAATGGAGCCCTGGCAACCGGGTGTTGATCGAGATCGCGGTGGTGAGGAAGACGGAAGAGCTGCTCGCGGCCAAGAGGGCTTACCAGGTTCGGTTCAAGCGGTGCCTCGAGGAGGACGTCGCGGCTCATACTCGCGATGAATACAGAAAGGTGAATTCCTCATGTGATTGCTGGTTCTCATCTTGCTCGATCTAATGCCTGGAATTTGTGCCTAGGTATGATCTTACAGGGGGCTAACAACTACATAGAATTCAATCTGTTTCTTGTAAGCAATCGCTTTACCTTCAGAGTACGAAGTACTTCAATTGCTTCACTTGTTCTGTAGCTTCTCGTACCACTTGTAAGCACATACCGCTACGAGGGAGCTGAGGTGGACAAGTCCCTGTCGAAATCAGAGGCTAAAATACTGCATCAGAAGATTAAGGATAAGGACTACAGCCATGAAGAAGTGATTAGGGTTCTCACGACGAGGAGCAAAGCACAACTGCTTGCAACATTCAATGACTACCGCAATGAGTTTGGCAATCCGATCAATAAGGTAGGCGTTTACCACTCATCAAATGCTGGATGTGAGTCTTAATTGAAAGATTGCTGACGGCTTACTGTTGGCATTGGCTATTCACAGGATTTGAAGGCTGATCCCAAGAACGAGTTCCTTTCAGCACTGAGGGCCATCATTCGCTGCATTATATGCCCTGAGAGATATCTTGAGAAGGTCATCCGGCTTGCCATTAGCAAAACGGGAACAGATGAAGGGGCTCTTTCTCGAATCATTACCACTCGTGCAGAGGTGGATATGAAACAGATCAAGGATCTGTACTACAAGAGGAACAGTGTGGCCCTTGATAGTGCTGTAAAGAAGGACACTAGTGGAGATTTTGAGGACTTCCTTCTTGCACTGATTGGACATGAAGGGGCCTGAGTTCCGAGATCAAGATATGCTTTTGGGTCTTGGTTACCAACTCACTCCATATCTTTTTTTGTGACGAATAAAATGTTTGTGGTTCTATGAGATGCTCAGTGCAAATAAATACTCGTAGACCTACAGAGTTGACCCTGAACTATGCATCATTTTCTTCCAAGTTCTTGTATTAATTTCTCCACTGTGGTGTCTGTTCCAAGTCTCGATTTGCAAAATTGTGGATTCTGTTGTCTTTAAATGTTACATGCACACGTTTAGTTTTTGCTCCTTTTTCTTTTATGGGGATACTATTTCATGCAGGCCAGAGATCACCAGAACACAGAGGAACCTCAACCTGTGAAATCATGTGATGTACTTCATGTGATTTAGGCACTCAAAGCCAGAATTATAAGATGCATTTGTGCTGATATAGGTTCTGAGTTATTTGGTCAATAAAAAAACTCTAAATTTGTGTTAACAAGAGGCAATATTAGAGGACTGAACTAATATCAGTGGTAGATTCTTAACAACAGGTAATTTACCTCAATGTTGATATGAGAAACTGATGACAATGTTGATAATATTATTCTAGCTTGCCTTTGCTCATTATTGTTGGTTGGTAATAGAACTGGACCTGATGAGTACATCAGCTGAACACCTAAGCATTCAGAAATTGTTTTAGAAATTAGGACTCTTGGAAAGCTCTGTGCATGAGAGCATCTGCTAATTACATAAATTTAGAGGCAAACATTATTTATACTGGTGATAGCTCAAGGAAAAAATGGAATGAGCATGCACAATCCAACAGAACAAATTTCACACAATGATTTTATAGCTTCCATAATTGGTAATGATTTCAGACATCATTACAGATTGAACATACGATGAGAGTTCCGTCAGCCACAATTTCAAAATAGTTTTTAAGAATTACATTCCAACCCACAATTCACATATACAACAAACTTGTTAGCAATTAGCAGAAAATGCATAGTTTTTACATATTCTGTGAAGCATAATACACTGGTAAAGAGTAAGATATATAAATGGGTAAGGATCACAATTTTCGTAATGACTATTCAAAGCACTGCACATCTTTCATTAATTTCAACGACAAAAGGGCAAAAGGGTACAGTTTTTACATTGTACAATCACCAGCTGTAAGGGGCGATATAGACTGGACAGTCATAACAACAGAATATTACAGCAGACAGACAGTATTTGGAGCAAAATTGCTTATTATCACAACTCTTGCAATTTTACAAATGAGAAACTATTAACTTACAACCAGAGTTCGATGGCAGGAGGATTCTATCGACAACGATATCTCAACTTCCAATTCTACAACACTTCTTCAGTAAAGCCCGTGAAAAGATTCGCTTGCAGAAAGGACTGGTTCTCAGGGCCCCTGCATGAGGACATATGGCTTCTTCTAGTGCAGCACGGAGATGACCCTGCATTGGTAAGAGTCCATGAGGATAGGAAGGACTCATACAATAGCTAAATTGGTTAGACGTAGAAACCTTGGAATTTTCGAGAGCAGATTGGATGACATAGTTTGCGTAAGGATCTTGCAGTAGTTGCTCAAAGTGAGAGACCGAAAGCAATTCAACTATTATAGTAGCTTGATCATCTTCGCCAAAAGTATTCAGGCATTTTTCCACCACATTACTGCTAAATTTCTGTGTGGAAAGCTGTACATACTTCCCTTCAAATTGAGCGACCAAGTTTGCAACTGCTACAGGGTTTTTCATATCGAGAACATATTGGATGACATAGTTTCTGAAACAGAATAAAGACCTAATAAATTTGATAGTTCAATATCAATGACAAAACTTAGTGCAACCAATCGGTTTCGGAAAAACCAAAAAAGCAAAGAAGATAAAATCAAATAAAAAGGGTAGAAGATGTAAGCTATGGACCCGAAAAACTAGAATGATTTTATTGTAGTTTCAGGAGGGTTTGCATGTGTCAACAGAAAATGGAAACTATGATTTAAGAATGAAGTATATACCCAAAAGGATCCCTAGCAAGTTCATAGCCATTAGCAGAAATTTCTGCAACCAACTTTGCCAGATGATCTCCAGTAGAATGCGCTATATATTTTTGCAACACACAACATCCATGTCGATGTGTTGCGATTCCAACACAATGCTCCGTAGCAGCATCAAAGATGAACTGTCACAGCGTATGCCATGTAAAATTAGTGGATCACAAAAGGCACAAATTAACTCATGTAAGCTTGGTAAAAGAAAGTAGAAAATTTAAGAGCAGAAAATAAATAAGAAATTACAACATTGTTACTTCTGCGAATTGTAAGAAGTACAAACAGGTTAATGATAATGGGAATGACAAGCAGAGAATCTGAAGAGGATAGAAAGAGAAATAAAAAAGAAGATATACCAAAAGAACCAGTTAAATAAAAATTTCACCAAATAAGACGAGTCATCAATTGGTTATATAGTGCTTTATTTAGAGGCTTTCTAGACCGAGGATGGCCAAATCCGAAGTAAACTATAAGCAAACCTATGGGAGGCAACTTTAAAAAAGGAAAAGGCATGATTTACCAAAATGCAGTACCAACCTCAACAAGCCTGCAACAAGCAGGTCAAATTCATATCTTTTATTGACAGTATCTAGTGTTACTGACTACCTTGTGCAAGAGGCGAAAACTGACCAGATACCAAAAAGCAAGGTGATGTGTATCTCAAACCACACAAGCAATGAAATATTTTTCATCAGCTAGAAAATTTACCTTGTTGTCTTCAGCTGCAAAAGATTCCAAGCAATGTTGTAGCACATGGCTGCCATTTAAGTCCTTGATGAGATCTAGAAACCCAGATTGTATGGCTGATATGACCAATACAATTTGCTGCCTAGTTTTGAGGGTATCTATCAACTTCTGCACTGCCCTTGTCCTGAAATATATACCCAAATAAGGTTATCGGAGAAAGGCATTCAAAGGTTTCAGATTATAAAAGTAAACTATCACCAGAAGCCATAATGCTATCAAAAGCTCTAAATGAGCAAAGTAAATATTGAAAAGCAATAAGCAAGCCGCTACTCACCCATGAATGTTTAGGGAGATTTTGACAAGGTCAGCTGGATCTTCCTTCAACACAAGAAGGATCTCCATCAGTTGTTCTTCACTGCATACTTCCAGTAGCTTCTGCATGAGATAATTCCCAAATGGATCGACCATGAGCTCCACAGCATGATCAATGACACCATTAAAAATCAAATCCACTTGATGCTTCCCTTCATCAAGCTTCCGCTGCAAGAACCGACAGCCACGCTGGTCCTTTGCAATGTAGTACATGCATCCTCTGACGCCCATCAGATGATCATACTTCAGTGGAAAAGCTGGAAGTTTCACAGAGATTCCTTGCGCATGCAACTCTTCATCAAACTGTGGCATTCTAATTTCGGTCCGGAGATCGTCACATCGGCGGTTGCTCATGTAGCAGAGTCCCTTTCCCTGTACGATCGAACTGTCCCCAAATCCAAAGGATCCAAAGGCCTCGATGTTTCTCTGATTTCTCACTGGCTGAGGTCGTTTAACAGAGGGTGAATCAGTACATCGTCCATCAAACGATGGGGAGTCGTGATATGACTTTGAGGCATCCGATGGCTTCCTATTCCAAGTGGAATCTACTCCAATCTTCTCTGACAGCAAGAACGTATCAGGAATCGGACAAGATTGATGGATACAGGAGGCAAAAGCCCCCCCATAATTCCCCCTGTGGTGAGAACTTCTTCCCAGAACTCCATTAGTGCCCAATTCTTTTGCTCCACAAGGCCAACTCTCGATCCACGGATCTGCAGAACAAGAATCTACAGAGTAATGCTGCTGCAAATTATCCAAATAAGGGTTCTTATCCACATTAAACGACAGAGAATTGGGAAGAACAGGGTCCCAAAAAGCGCCATAGCCACGCGGAACCAAGCTTTCCATCACTAAGCCACAGCGATCATTTGGTGGACCAATTGGTTCTCGTGGACCAACTCCCAGATGGAGATCATGAAGCTTGTCGAGCAAGGCGGATTCTTCCGCAGCAGATGGCGCAGGCAGCCCGCCGGAGAGAAAGCTCGATCCGGACAGGGAGGAGGAGGAGGAGGAGTAGGACCCTTCCGAGGAGGGGCCAAGGTCAAGCCCAGTTCCACACCCATGCCCCCAGAGCGGCGGCAACTCATCGAGGCCATCGACGCAACAGTCGTCGCCGCAATGGAAGAGGCGATGATGGGTGGACGTCGCGTGGGGGATCTCATCCAACAACAGCTCCATCTCCCTCTCTTCTTGCCTTCCCATCTTGGCGGCCTCGCTTCTCCGCTCCTCCTCCACCACCATGTCCTCAAGAGAAGGGTTTTGCAGAAGGGGGATTCAAGCGATTAATGGGACGGGAGAGGAGACTACTGCATTAGGATACGCAGCAGTTGGTGGCTCGAGCGCACAGAGGAAGAAGAAGGGGAGACGATGAAACAGTACACGGATGGAAGGACGCGATTGGGGTTTATGGATGAGGTGAGGTTACCTCCACCGACTCGTTAGCAACACACAAGGGAGGAGGTTACACGTAGACTCGTTCTCTCAGAAAACCATGGCCGATAATTGTGAGATATTTTGTTCTGCATAATGTCTTCTTCGCCTGCTAACACTGGAATATCTCCTTATCACTTGGACTTCAAACTCAACAAGACTTAAATGCTCTGACTTTTTCTCGTTAGCTAAGATGTCTAATTTTTTCTAAAGATAGTTATATTATATTATAATTTTTTTAATGCTATAAATATATATATATATATATTACATATTTTATTTTAAATAAAAAATTATCTATTATCGAATTACTTAATCCACTGATTCAATAGATTAAATAAAAAATTATCTGGACTCGACACGATCGATGTCGAACCAGATTGCCTGAATTCAACAGATAAGTTGTTAAGCTAAAAATTTATTTGTTACTTTTAATTATCTTGATTAAGTTAAAGGCTGTGGTTTTATTGTTATACTTTTTAATTATCTTCATTTGTTTGATCTAACTGGTTGTGAAACAAATGCAATAGTCTTTGATGTTATTGTTGTGTTAAAATTGCTAAGATGCTGAGCCTATTTAATATTATGATTAGAAGTTGCTTTGATGACACTCTAATCCTGTGGATCAAATACTTTTAGATTGAGAAAGAAAAAAAAAAAGGTCGCTAAAGTGGTTTACTTGATTCGTTGCTCCTCTTATTCAATAAAATAACTTGAAACCCAAATTTATTAATTACTTGGGCATCAAAATACAAAAACACATAGAGAAGCACGAAATTATCCGTCCTCAAAACTTGACATGAGAGCATCAGCTTAGCAGATTATGAGAAAATCAATTGGATCGAATTCACCATCTCAGCAATAACAACGTTAATGAAAAATATTCTTCCGATCAAGAGCCATTAGAAGAAGAATATTTTCCTGATCGTAAGTAGTTGAAGACCCGACTATAAATAGATTCTCTCTCACTCTCTGAATATGAAATCTATCAAAAAAAAGCCAAGTTGGGGGCGAGGTCGATGACCATCGTTTGTCGCAGGAATGAAAGCTTGCGAAGACTCGATTCGACTTCTCGAATCTTCTTCCAATTCATTTCTCCCTTCATTGACTTTAGGATCGATATCAAGGGTGATTCTAGCTTCAACCTTGGGTTCGGACCAGGTTAGATCATCCCAGTGCTTTCGACGAGCGACCGAACCTGAGGATAACAACTTCTATTGGTACTCAGCATAAGAGTATGTTATAAAAGCAAGGATATGGACATCTGCTTAAAACAGATCATAACCTGTTAGCTTTCGATATGTTACACTAGAAATCGAGAATTGTACGATCTTACAGAACACATCAAGTATCAGAACATGCATCATGCCAATCAGATACTGACACAGTAAATAGTGCATACCATGCCATAACATATAAGCAAATGACAGCACCGGCAAACATTACATTTGATAGGCCTCGACGTTGGCACACATAAGGAATAGAACCACACCGTAAACTGGAATCCAAGTTTACAAGCCTAACACATACACAAATAAACTTGCAGGAGTTTAATCCATGTTTTCATTAAGGTAAATAAAAATGGCAGTTTCCCACCTAATAGTAATAGCCTCATTTATCTAATATCGACCAAAATCCAAGTAAATAGATGGAAGAGTCCCGCCCTCATGTATGAGAGTTAAGGGTGCTTTATGAAGCACAGATACTTCATAAGATTAATGTTCTATACTTCATAAAAGCATAGAAATTTTGAAATTTTTTGCTTATCTGTGTCTCATCATATGAGTTGACTGGTTATACCTTTTTCTATCAAAATCAAGTCTCCATGGTTATTGTTTTTGCCTTACCAGTCTACCAAATGGTTATACATAGATAGTAAGAAAAAAAAATGACCTTTTATAAAATTAATTATAAAAAAATCAAAGATCTGAGATGGCCACACTGTTAATCAAAATTAGGCAAGCAAAACTCATACACACATCGAATATTAGACAATTGTTAAGCACAAAATTAAGATAGGATGCAAAACCAAAGAGCTATTAAATACATCATGAAGACTGCACATTAAGAGGAAAGAAAACTTGATTAGCTTAGGAACAAAATTCACTTGCCGTACTACCTCTCATTAGATTTGAGTTATAAAGATCGTGACAGCATACCTGAAAAGCAAGTAATTTGTCTTCTCCGCGATACGTAAAGCTCTTCCCTAACATGTGTGCAGATCAAATGAATAGTTAGCAAATAGAAAAGGCTCCAGAATTATTAAGACAAGAGAGAGTAAAAAACCGAAACTTGACTAACAATCAAGCACGAAGTCAGATTATGAGGACATGGTTGTTTCGAGACAGAGATCTCAACTCTCGCCATGTACATATGAACAATATGGAAGGACAGACCAATACTGAAAACAAGGCAGAAGCTCAATAAACTGGAGAACAATAGAGAAACATATCAAACCTGTTCGATTAGCAGGAGAACCCGCTGAATGAATCCTTCCGGTCATGAAAACGGATCCATGCAGCCACATTCTCACGGAACTCAAGAAATCAGAACATATATCAATAATGTAATAGGAAAACATTTATATCTTTTACTGTTTCCCCCGTCAAAAATCCAAAATTGGCAACCAACCAACTCACTTTCTCGTTGACCATGAAGAACATCGACATGACATGCTCAGATGTCGCGGTCGTCGGATCAAAGTTCAGACACAGATAGTTCTCCGAGTACCGGCTCACTTCCAGGATCATGACCCTGTGTAACGGAACCGTCTTTCGGCCGCGGCCCGACACCAGAAGCTCGGTCTCGCAAACCTGATTCGCCAGCCCAAGGTGGAGATCTCGTGAAGAGGCCGCGCCACGGGCGGTCTTCAGCCAATTGGTAACGGCGATCTTCGACGGGGTACTCGGCCGCCTGGTGCCGCCGGAAGTTGACGGTGCCGAGGACCCTCGGCATGGTGGCTGGATCGAGGATTGAGATCGATCGGGAGGCGGTGATGGTTCAAATTAGGGCTTCAGAGGAAAGAAGCGCCAGTGGACAAAACCCGCCTTCTCAAATGGGAGGCGGTGATGGTTCAAATTAGGGCTTCAAGATTCCCGATTCGAGCCATCCATAAACCGCCAGGCGGGCGCGGAGAGGAAAGAAGCGCCAGTGGGGCAAAACCAGCCTTCTCAAAATATAATTGGTGTCGGATTTAAACCCGAATCCGATGATGTCATTGGATCCAAAATCCTATATAAACCGCGAATTTCCACTCCAAAAAAGAAGCGTCGCGTCATGTGTTATCGGGTCGGATTTTAATAGGGGGCGTCGATGGAGACCAATTTCAGCCTAACAGACGCTGTGATATCGGGTTGGATTAACCTTCAACTTCGGACTTGATTGCAACCCACTTAAATTATCGGATCGGGTAAAATAATACAGAAGGCATCAATTTCAAAACCGTTTCGTGAAGAATATACACGAGTACATAATTTTCACATCTTTTATCATTTATTTATGCCTATATTAATGAGTTCATGGGTCGTTCACAACTCTGTAAACGAGTTTGTTCCAACACCTAAACAAGATGAGCAAAAACTCAATCTCTAACACCAGAAGAATACGAAAATATCTTAAGTATAATATTTATTTTGGAACATGTCTTTCTATTTTCTTTGATATTATTCTTCAATGTGTTTATAATAGAAGAGAGGCTATACAAATGGGCTCAGTAGTGGTAATCATTGGGCCTCATTTCTCCAGTCCATTGACCTTCACTTGTTTGTTTCCTGTGCATCATCAATCCAGTCTATTAGTCACTTGACTTTTCTTCAGACGGTCAGATTTGGCAAAATCACAGGAACATTTTAAGATGTTATATGTTTTCGAGCAATGTTGGATCTCCTTGTGCTAGATTTTCTGGGTAGAAGGATGTGTCCACGAAAGAGCAAAAGCTTGTTTTTATTTGTTGCAGGAAAACTACGGAGGAAAGGAATCAATCCACAGGTGAGATTAGCAAGTTCCTTGCAACCTCAGCCGCTCTTCTACAAGAACAACCTCTGCCATGAGAGATCACTGCATTAATCCGACCTTCCTGTTCCTTGCATGGAGGTGATGACGACGATAATGGTGAGCGAGTGCTAGGTAGCTAGCTCTACCTGGTCTCTCATGGCAGAGGCTGCAATCCAAGGTCACATGTGCAGGCACTCTCTCCTTTCGACAAGCAGACAGACAGAAAGCGCAAGACGGGTAGTAGCTTTAAGCAGTCGTATTTTGCGTCGCTGCATGCAGTGGATGGCCTCCATGCAGCAACACGTCGCTCGGGACCACGCTACGCCTGCATGTGTGTTTGACGTGCCTCCGGTGGACTGTCTCCTGCAAGCATGTGGCTGCGGTTGTGCTTCGTCACCCCCTTCTTCCTTTTAAATCCATTCGCAGTGCCACTGCAAGGCGAGGGAGTGTAGGCACCACGGGCGACATGTCTTGAGTACGAAGACAAGCATCCATTTGATAAGGATGATATAAAACTCCCCTTGTTCAGTGCATTTGTTTTGGAGCATCGATGATCAGGGGATTAATGAAGGTGAGTGATTGATCGAGGAGATCTCCTCCTCCAATTATTTGAGCTGCCATGGCTTACTTTATTCGAGCTTAGGCGCCAATAATGGCCGGAGTTTAGTGGACACCACCTTTCCACGCATGAAATGGCTGGAAAAGAGGCTTAGTAGGCATGTCAGTAGCCCCACCCCAAGTCGCAGATGTTGCCCGAGGGGAAGGCTTTAAGTGGACTCCTACTCCTCTCTCAACCGAGGAGTAGTACTTTACACCCATGGTGGTGTTGACGTTGGTGCCGGTGGTGGTTGTGCACACCTTCCCTTTCATGGCCTAACTCACAGAATATGTAATGTTCCCAATGCCTGAAAAGCTAGCATAGCTACAAACTGTATCGAGAGTCCACTTCCCTCGGGAGGCTGATTGACCTCAAAGGTGGCCACCGGTGGGGGTGGTTTCTGTGCAGTGTACGAACAATTATAATGGCCGGCTGTTCCTCCTCCCTCACGGAGTTAGATGTGGTTGCAGATCCTCCTTTGGAGTTAGTGCCCAATGAGTTAGTCCATGGTCTTTTTGGAAGCATGGGTTCTCCAGAACTTTAGGTGTAAAGTATCAGGTAAACGCCGGTGGTTGCTCCAGATTACTGCAATCGCTTGCACCCCATTTTGGCAGCAAGGCATAAACTATTTGAGACGGCATTTGACACCTTCGAGATGGGGATCTCCAGGTCTTGATTGATAATGTAGATCACGAGGCTGCTGCTAAATCTAGGAGGAGGCTGTTTGCTTTGTGCATACACAAACCATGGTACTTACATATGTGTGAGGTGACACGGAACTTAGGTTGTCTCGTTGACCCAATGCTGCACGACTGCTGTCACTGGAAAAGTATGGAGTCTACACTCCAATCCCAAACTTTGGAGTGTAGATGCCTAAACTTACTAGCGAGAGTCCAATGAATGCATCATGAAACAGTCACATTGTGGAACTCCTGTAATTAATATCATCCGATTGCAGATCATCTTTTCTTGTATTGTGGTTGAACCAGCAACAGCTGCTCTATTTTAGCTGTTGGAATTTGGGATAGATAGATACTCCATTCGTTCTGTACAGAGAAATATTTAGAAGAGAAAACGATGCTAATGATGTCTTTCTGCTGCCGTCTCATGCCGAGACTTCATTTGTTAGATTTCACAGGAAAGTCTCTCCTCATGAAGAGGAGGATAATTATGCTGGTCAGAAAATGGACTCCATCCGTATGTTTGATTGAAGCGTGTGCTCTCGAGTGAAAACTTCATGTGCTTATGTTCTATCTTTCCATGCATGCTGTCATATAAAATGATTTCGTTGAAAGGCTCCGTCTCTGGCAGCGCAATTATCGCAGTCCAAGATCACCGGAAGAACAAATCTTTCTCGTCAATAAAATAGCTCAGATTTCTTTTCTGTAAGATACGATCGCCCGGACAAGATGGAGATCATGCACTCCAAAGGAAGAACACTTGGTAGGCAAAACAAAAGACTGCTTATTTTTCTTCTTGTACAGTAAAAATAGTTACAATGCTTGGCAAAGAAAGCCAGCATGAACTGGTTTCAGGCCTAAATCCGCAGCCGAAGGAGCAGGCAGAACTGCTTCTTCCGAGCCGCTCCTCATGGTGTTTGCTTCTTCCACCCCACCAGCCGACGCAAAAATTCCTTGACCTGCAGATAGCATTCACCTTAGCATTCATGTCGAGAAGGTCATGTCGGCATGCAAAAATCGCTCCTCACCTCGGCGGGTTCTCGGAGAGAGTAGGATGCGTTTGTTTCCTTTGCGCACCTGGAAACGAGAATGCCCAAACCCTGTTCTCTATCACGCAAGACCTGAAACGAGAGCTACGTTACTGATCAGAACTTCCACTCCGCCTAATAAAATGGTGACAGATCATACGGTACCTCGAAAGCATCTTCGTCCGTGCAATCATCTCCTATATATATTGGGAACACATTGCTGCAGTGGGCGAATCCTAGAGAAAGATAAGCAATTCAAATCAGGTTATTACATATTTAATGGAGTGGTAGATGTGATGGAGTTCCTGCTCGATGAGCTCACCAAGAGACTCCAGTAAAAACTCGAGGGCCTTCCCCTTGTCCCACTTAATACTCGGCCGAATCTCCAGTACCTGTAGGTTTTAGAATCAAAGGAATTAGCGTTCGTGTTCACGTAGATGAGACTACGGACGAAGGAATTCCGAGAGAAGTCATGCCTTTCTTCCCAGGGTGAGGCGGAGCTTGGGATAGTCTTTGAGCACGGACCTCACTTGCTCAGCTAATGAACTCCATTTCTGGCACCAAGTGATCGGAAGTCAAGAATTATCTTCGGGACAACGAATCAAGAACAGATATTAAGGTGTGAGAGTGTTAATATGCATGGATTTCTGACCTTTTCTTCGACGCACCGGAAGTGAACCGATAAGGAGAATGTGTTGTTCTCGACCTTCGATCCTTGGATGGATTTTGTTCTCTCCACCAATGCTTTGTAGACCTTGGATGAAATAGAATCCCTGCATCAGTATGGCTGCTGGTGCAAGAGAAAACAACGAAGAGACCGAAAGAAATCACTGTCACAGGCATGAGAACTCACCTCATCTATCACGGGGAGGAACTCGCTGGCTGGTTGAAAGGAAACAGCTTTCGCCTGCACCCATGTATCCATATAGAGTTAGAAGGATGGATGGTGTGCACTAACAGAGCAAAGTTTGGGCAGTGATGATGAGAGGAAGGACCGAGGTAGCCACCTTGGCTTTCGTGTGCTTTGTTGCCTTAACGGGGCCTCGTATGTCCATGCCGTGGCTCCCAGCGTAGTACAACTCCCGCAGTTGCACAAAGCTAAACACCTAAACATCATCGACAAAGCAGACCCCACGAGTTAAAAGACAAACGGCCGCACAGTGATCACATCCGGTGCCAGGAGAGGCAGGCATGGCGACGCACCTTGTCCCTGCATCTGCCGCTCACGATGGCTGTCGGAAAATGCCTTGCTGCGTCTCGCACTGCCTCTCTCATCTGAACACACCAAGAAGATGCGCGTCAAAGAGAGCAGAAGAACACGGCGAGCAGAGGAATCGCAGCGCGAGAATGAACGTACCGAGTCAGACATGAAGGCGCGATCAGGGTCGTCGACGATGGGCGACAGAGTGCCATCGTAGTCGAGGAAGAGCACGACCCGCTTCCCCTTCGATGCTGCGACCACGTCGTCGAAGTTGCTTAACGCCGAAGGATGTTGTTCCTGCACACGATTCCTCCCGAGATCACCGCCATTGCCACGCAAAGACCAACCAATCCCAACCAGAGAATCCACCAAACTTACCACCCAGCCGTCATACTCTTGGTCACTCGAGGCCGTAATGGAAGGGGCGAGCGCGGGGGCCGCCTTGACGCGAGTAGGAGAGGAGGCACGCATGGAGTCGACCCACGCACCGATCCTCCCACTGTCGAGTTGGCTGAACATCTTCTTGCAGCTGACCGCGAGTCCGGGGCGGGACGGCGCTGCCATCACCCTGGTGATGGCGAACTCCTCCGGCACGATCACATTCTGCTTCCTCATCTCCGCGACCGAAACCATTGGCGACCGCTTCCGTCCTCTGCTCGCCCTCTGTTTTGTACGTCTCCGTGGCCTTCTTCTCCCCGGTGAGAGAGAAAGAGAGAGAGAGAGAGGGAGGGAGGAGGAAAAGGCGGTGTTAATAGTAATGGTAATGGAAACGACAGCGTAGCTTCTCCTGCAGAGGATGGAAGGAAGGGAAGACCAGTGCGATCTGCAAGGAAGAGTGGCTGCCATTGGAGGGATTTATATAAGGCGTTGGCCCGGGAGTTGCACCGAAGCGGACAAAAACGCGTGAAACGGACTCGACTCAGCACCCCAAGGAGGGGCCCGGGGAGGGGGGGCACAAGAACCGCGGGACCCTCCGCGCCAACGACCACGTACGATTGCTTTCGGTTGGGCCGCCATTACAAGACCTATCAGGTGACGCCGCTTCATACGACGTGTGCTGTTCCTGTTTAACATTGGCAGCGAATCCGAAGTCTCGCTCCAACTCGCATTTATTTCTTTGTTGGCTTATTTTTATTGCCTTTCTTTAATGTATTTTTTTTATTTTCTTCTTGCTTTTTTTTGTTTTGTTTTTTTTTTTGGGTTGGGGAGGTTCGAAAAGAAGGTAGTTTGGGAAGCCCCAAACCGAACTATCCGCCCATGGGTTGGTTGATCTTGCAGCCGTGGGCTGCACATAAAACCAGATTTGCCATGTCCTCATGAGCCCTGTGTTAGTGTGCCACTGTGTAGTGCTACTCCATTACTGCTGTGCTTAGTACACATTTTCTTTAATGAATGCACTCATGAGTATTTAGATCCATTGAAACAAAGAAATTTAAGTATAAAAAAATACAGCACAAACTATTTTTAGACTCAAATGTACTTTAGGAAAAGAATTTATGAACTCCAGTTATGCATGTTTATGTTGGTGAGGTCCAAAGTTGCAGTACCAGGATGTTCTACCTGGGTAGGTGGTACATCTGCTGCTGCAAGCATGAGAGAGAGAGAGAGAGAGAGAAATGGAAAGGAGAATATAAGCACATGAAATGAGATGTGCCCATAGATTTCCTTTGAAAATTGAAGCATCCTGGGATGCATTCAATCAATCATTTCTAGATGGATTGATGATGGTTTTTAAGATAGATATTTATATTTTTTTGATGGGTTCAAAAATATGTATTCAAAAAGTCCTTAATGATTCTTTTTTTGTATATTTATAATTTTTTGATCGGATTCTAAAATATATATATATATATATGAATCTCGAAGTAGGTTCGAAGAGCTCTTAAAACACCAAGTTATGTGTAGAATCTTGAAAGAAATTTTGGATGTTTGGATACCATAAATTATTGTAGGAGGATGGTGTGGAGAAACCATATTACTTTTTCTTCCCTGCTATTCACTTGGGTTGCATGTAGTTTGGATCTCATGATATGGTTTCAATCTGGGCAAAGATGTAGCATTCCAAGAGGCTAAAATATCAACCCCCAAGAATTGATGTTTGGAGTGCACAAGTTGCATCTGGGTAACACTTATGAACAGCCTTCTCATAACCAAAAAGCTTGTTCAGATTCTTTCCTTCCACTGCATTTTTTTGTATGTATCACTCCATTAACTGGGGTTGAAAAGAGAGAAAAATGCATGATTTTATGACATTTGTGATTTACTTATTTAAACCTTTTTTTAAAGTTACATGTATCTCAAGAACTGCAGGCAAAAATGATATTTTCCCACTTAAAATATTACTGGTTGACCTTTAGTATAATTATTTTTAGTTTTATTTTTGGAATGTAATTTCACCATGTATATATATATATATATATATATATATCATTGTAAAATTAGAAAAAGAAGAACATACATGAATCATTTTATTAATTAGTAAGGATGATGGAAACAGGTTGATGACATGCAGCACTCATGTAAAGAATTTTTAAGGTGACTCTGAGTAAAAGATAAAGCAACAAAAATTAAAATGTTATTTGTAACTAGAACATGATTTGATAGAATAATTGACTCTGGTAATACTCTTTCAATCCTATAAATAATTAAAAAAAATCCTTCCATGTTTGATTGATAGTCACATCCATGTCACTTTATGAACATTTCCTGACAAATAAGTTACATATATATGTGTTGTTTTGCCAAGTCCTAACCTTTAGTGAAAAGCACATAGAAGTTTGTAGATGTCAATGTTGAGCAAGAAAAGAATCATCATCAACATGGAGGAAGTTGCTTTACCTAATGCAAGGAAAGATAATATAAAGCATAAGCCAACCAACTCCAACCTAACCTTCATTTCACTGCAGTGTTCCGACCTTTTATTAGGTTTATTAGATGACAATCCTTCTTCTCGTTCATGTATTAATATTTATATATAATCATGGCCATATAATGTAACCTTATATATTGATCTCTCGGCATGATGATACCTCACTCTTCCAAGATTATATCCTCGTTCGCTTGACTTCTTGCATGCATGCTCTAATAATGATAATACTATTACCAACACAACACCAATTGGAGGCAGCCCTAAGCAATCTGGCTACCTCCTTCATCACCTTTTCTTCCATGAGCTCTTGTGTACTTTTCCTACCACAACCACAACCACAATCTCTCTCTCTCTCTCTCTCTCTACATCAAAAGTCTCTATGGCCGGTGCTGGGTACTTCTCCCTCTCTCTCTCTCTCTCTCTCTCTCTACAGCTCTGTCTTTGCATTAAAAGGGAGATGTCTTGGAGACACATGACCAAACCCACATGCCTTAGGAAAAGGTGATGTGGAGCCGGACACGTCTTCATGTCTCAGGAGAGCCATGGCATCAATTATTTTCCGACGACTTTTCTGCCTTATCATTCACATCTTTTCCTTTGTCATCTCCCGATAACACATTTCCAACATAGAAAGGTTGGTTGATGTCTATATATAACTTTCCTACAAAGCTTCCAAGTATGCCATCGCTCGAGGAAAGCCATAATATGATCGATCACAAACACCTGTTGCGAAGTTAGATATCTGAAATAGACATGCACGCTTAAGAGACGTTCCTCGAGAAGACAAGTAGTCATTTTGTTTTACGTGGAGCAACCTTCCATGATCACAACCATTAGCACGAGCTAATCTAATCATTAAGATCGAGACCTGCCACTTGCGAGTGTAGTAGCCATTTGGATCTTCCTTTCCACAGATTAGTGCAATGGGAACTGAAAGCATATATTCTCTACCAAGAAGATCACTGTCACTTGCATCAAACCTCAACTTTTCCCTCCCATTAAGTAATTAATCGCTTGTTGATCGATGCGAGCACTAATCGAGTTGAAAACGATCCACACTAATTAATTTAGCTTCTCCACTAAATCGACGAGATGTGATGGAGAGACCACATAGACTTGGTAGAATACGAGAGAAGATGAGAGATCCTAATTAATCTTATCCAGTTAGTTTTCTGATGTCCTTGCGGATCAGCTTAGGTGCTCATCTATAATTATATTTTCTATTACAATCCAATATATATATATATATATATATATATATATATATATATCTATCTATCTATCTAAAGTGGTTCCG
>LVTN01000119.1:407040-434126 GCA_001649415.1 Musa itinerans | reverse complement strand
TATATATATCTATCTATCTAAAGTGGTTCCGACGGAGCATCAACAACAGTAGTAGATAAATTAAATAAATAAATAAACCTCAACGAGGCCATACTCTAAACGATACCAGCACAACGCGCGTCGATCCGTGTCTTCCTGGAGGGCCCCACGGGTCACGTATAATACGTCGTGCGCCTTGCGTGGTGTCGCTCCCCAGCGTCTCGATCCCGGATTCCCACGCTCTCGTGGCACCCACCCGCCCGCCCACCCGGCGGTTGTTCCGCGGCGATCAACGAACGACCTGCGGGTCCCGCGCGGACGACCTCCCAATAAACACGCAGAGGACCCACCCGTACGGGTGGCTGACGAAAGGGGTAACAGAAGCGTGGCCTGCCGCCCACCGACTCGTCGCGTGCGTGGGGAGTCGCGCACGCAGATTTGAGCCCCTGGTGGGCCCACCACGTCTTGTTCCGTGCACGCGCCACGGCGAGCCCACGTCATGTGCATGCAAACGTGTCGAGCGTCGGAAGCCACGACGGCGTTCTCTGCGTCAGTCTCCCTGCTTCATCTCAAATCATCGGCTCAGAAGACGACGACGACGAAGGCGAAGGGTTGGGTGGAGGAGGGAGGCATCATGGAAGCTTCCTCGTGGTTACAGGTGCGTTAGAAAAGAAGGCCAAGATCTGTCACGAACAAAAGGCCAGAAAAAGGGGAAGGAGGAGGAGGAGGTTGAAGGTTAGGCCGGGGTCAATCTCCAGCTCCAAGTAATTGACAGTCGCTTGCAGCCAATAATGACAGATTAATTAGTGCATCCACAACCAATAATGAATGACATACAAATGTCAAGCAATGGAGTTTTATCTAATATCAACCTATATTCTTGGTAAGATGGAAAGTTAGCTAGAAGAATCGAAGCTACTGCCCCTGATTCCATCAGCCATACAAATCTTTCTTTTCCAGCTGATCCAATCATTTGCTCACTGAATCAGATCAGAGTCTGCACACACAAAAGGCTCCCGAGTTTTGATTCCATCTGCCTTCCCTGTCAAAGCCAATTTGCTGCCACGAATCGGTACATGGCTCTACTGTGATCCTTCTCGCCGTCACTGTCCTTCCGATGCTCGGTTGGATCTTCAAGGAAGGCATCCACATGCGATGCCACCACCAAGGCCATCATCGACAGTGTGAGATGGGATTCATGATGGTTGCCAATTACATCCGTGTTGGAGACAAGTTGGATTCCTAGTCCTGGATGATGCCGAACTATCGTAGAAGCAAGAACTGCAAAAGGACTGATTCCTCATGAGAGCTTCTGATGGGTGGTATCAGCAGCCAGAAAACAGAGAGCTAACGTTCCATTTATCTGCAGTATCTAGTGGAGATATGATGAGCGATATGTAGAACATTCATTATTGATTTGGGTTCAGGGCATCAAAATAGTTTTGCACCAGAGTTGGGTGAGAGAGCCAAGCAAAGTTCTCATCTGGTGGGATGATGATTTCAGGTAAAGGAGGATAGATCCTCACGATCATTGACAAGGTTTCAGAACTTTGTGTTGAATTGGATGCCACCAAACTTGCTGAAGCTGAACACCTTCTATTGCTAGGATGAAGGGAAAAGGAAAACCAGGCATTTATTCCCTCGAGCTACATATTTCTGCAGAAACAAGGTGGTGGTAGTTCATCGTGTGGAATACATGGATTGACTGCTCTAAGCTGTAGTTCAGAATCAGCAGATGCAAACTTCAGATTTTTGTGCATCGATCCTCTAATCTAAATCAAATTTGCATTTATCATTTCTGCTGCTTCTAGGGGTTCTGAGATGTGCTATTCCGAGTTTTGGAGATGAGATGACAAATCCAAGGAAGATGAACCATCAGAATTTGGTAAGGAGGATGAAAATGATGAAGGTAAGACAAAGGGAAAACAAATTGAAGGACATGAAGGATGGCTGCTTGCAACTGGTCAAAAACCATCAGCAAATGACCAGAAACAAATTGAAAAGCTTATCGCATGACTTCGTAAAAGACAGGAAGAAAAGAGAAAACAAAAGCAGGATGAGAGTTTGTCATGGCATCAAATTCTTCAGTTTTGACTTTACTTTCATGTATCTCTTAATCATAAGAGCATCTTGCTGCAATGAAGCAAGGAACTTTTCCTGCATATTAACCTAATCAGATAGAATCCAGTGACATGATTGAAATCATCTTCGTGATCTCTCCCTCTCCCTACTGTCATCAATGAGCCCACATGTACTTTTGTTCCAAATTTGAATGATCTATGGAAACAAGGCTCAGAAGAGTACCTCCCTATATATATTGGGCTATGGCGAGATGATGACAGCTCCTACAAATCAAAGCACTCATTGTTAGTTGAATGAATAAGAATATTAAGACCGGCGATAAACGCAAAAGCAAGAACTTTAAAAAGGGAATTTGGAATCAAAATAAAAGTGCTTTTGATCATGCTGGCTTCTAAAAGAGATGTTAGATTCTCAAGAGAAGAGCATAAGCTTTCCTACTTGCTGATTTCTACTGGTGAATGCAGAATTCTCCACTTTAAACCTACCTAGAAACTTTGGAGAACAAGAATGGCAGTTTCCCACAAAATGCTTATTTCTAGAACCATGGTATTTCCACCAGGAACATGAACCCCACAAGCAAGATATGTGCAGGTTCCTTGTTGCCAGACTTGGGTGTTCAACCTCTTTATGCTTTCATTTTCTTTTCTAAATATTCCAATCGATTGCGAGCCAGTTGCAGCATCAGTGAAGGATTCTGATGACATGAACATTACCTTGATTTAGATGCAATCCCCGTCCTGGGGAGCAGATGACCTTAGGTTGGGTCTCATTGCTTGTGCCAGAAGCTTGTAGGGAGAAGCTGTGCCACTAGCAGGTGCATGGAAGAGCCTTCTATTGCTGATATAATTGTAAAGTAGAAGAGCATCAAGAGATTAAATCATGGAATAGAAGATCATTAAAAAATGTAAATGTCCATGGACTAAATGAATTTACTGTATAAGAATAATTGTAATTAGGTTCGTCTTATGAGAATTTGAAGACTATTTGCCCCTGGTTTTTTTATCTCATCAACTATATCTAGATCTGCTGAGACCTGACCAGAGTGATGAAAGAAGTTTCATCCATATTTCATGATGATTCTTAAAAGAAAGAAAGAAAGAAAGAAGAAAAAGAGAAGCCATTGCAAACAAGACATGGGGGTAGAACAGGGCCATTCCACGAATTGTATCATGGAGGCCCATTGAGGTGGGTCAAGTTTCAGCTCTGAAATCCCAATCCCAATACTCGTAAATTATGGAAGACCTGTAAATTTTATTGCCTCTTAACCACTGCTGTTCTTATGTTCTTTGCATTATTGGACCTTCAAGAACTTGTTCATATTGTGACATGCAGTACCATACTAACATAGCTTAGGCAGCTGATATGTCTGCTTGAATGTTAAATCAGTTGCATCACTTGAACCATCATTCTGACCATCAAAATTATATTTCAGAAGTCAAAGGAATCTATGTTGTGGTTCCTTCCTAATTAAATTTCAGAAAAATCGTAGGATGGTTATCATGGCATTGAGAAACATTCAAATTGTATTAGTATTTCCCTCATCTTTACTAATCTCTCACGATACGATGATGGCAACAATTCTCATATTATGAAATGTCCATGTCCATTTTGGCCATAATTTGTAGTCTAACTAAAACCTCAAAAGTGTTCTCCACATGATTTATTAGAAAGAATAATGATTCATAGCAGCAGAGTATCCAGCATCAAAATGGAGCATGTAACTTTAGATAGGAATATACTTGTATGTTGACTAAAGACCACCTACCGTAGAAAGAAGAGCAAACAAGTGATAAGAGGTCAACCATCTTCTCTTTCAGGATGTTTATGAGTTACTTCCACTAAATTTTGTGCCACCTACATGATGTTAAGTGCCATCCACAGGACCAAGCCAATAGGTAGTAGCTTCTCGATTGCTTTTACATTTAGATACTTTATCTTCTGTATCCATCCACAAAGAAACTCACCAACATTCTCAAGTGCTTCTTGTCATAAACAGCTGCTTTGGTCTTGCTTTTCTGTTGGATCTTTCATGAGGTCTTACATAACAAAACAAATGCTTCTGCAAAGGCTAATGCTCTTTTTTATCCAAGCTCCAACATTCCAAGTAAAAGTCAACTAATGAACAACACATTGCCTCTTATCATGGATCCATGTGTCACTGATTCAATGGGGATAATTGCCTTGGGTTGGTTGACTTTGCATGGATTGGATGTTTGATACTAGAAAGTAGTTGCATCATTAATCATTCCCACATAGGCTGGACTGTAAAAGATTATTGTGAAAGAACTTGCAATCAAGTGGCAGAGCATAAGGGAGGCTCAGGTCTTCCACCCACTTACTGTAAGAAATGATTCCTGGTTATATTCTGCTAACCTGTAAGACTACATGAGCCAACTTTATTAAGTGACTTCCTTCCATAAGCTTCCAGAGGAATTCAGGTATGTTGATGTGAGATCATAATTGGATTTTTAGATTATGATCTAGGTGGGGGACTACCCCCTCAATTATCCTTAAAAAAAAAAAAAAGGAGGCTAAGAAGTGTGAGCCAGAAAAGATTATCTCTGAAGCCATGAACATCCAAATGCTTGAGGGAGAAAGATAAAGCAAAGACAGATGGAATGTTTTTGGTATGTGTGGCTTGGAATGGGAACCTAGTCATAACTCCCATGCAATCATGAATGCAGTATGGGGGTGTCATGGGTTCAGACTTGTTTCAGATAACAATGGTGTCCTTATCACAGTTCAAGCAGATGTATATATCCAGATTCTTCATTCTCTGTTGACACATAGTCCACTTCCTATCAACTAGCAAAAGAGACAGATAAGGATTGAACATGAAAGTAAACCTCAGAGACTTTATAGTAGGAAAAAGAGAAGAGTAATCGAGAGTTGAAACCTCCATTTGTTGATGAAGTTAGTGGAGGAAGGAACCAAACTCCTGCCATGGAGTCTATTTGATCAAAAACCCCCGCCTGCATCGATGAAAGATTGAGTGAGCTTGATCTCATTCATGAAAACAATCATTCAATTCTTCTCTAACTCTTCACAAGAAACATTTAGCAAAAACAATCTATTCAGTATTACCCTGGCCAAAGGGATCTATTTAGCTTGATTCAGATTACAGTTCAGATAGAGCATGGCCTGCACACATACAGAAGATGAGTGGCATACTGGCACAAGTAGCAGTGGATGGATCAGGTCTTGAGACAGTTGTGTGTCATAATGATGCCTTTTCCTTCTGTGAATCTAGAGGATACAATACAACAATAATAAGTCAGTCATAATGTTGCGTGAACTATTTGGGATCGACTACGATAAATAATATGATTTATATGTTTAACATTCATGAAGCCAATGCTATATGCATATCATTTTAGCAGCAGCAATATTGCAAGATAGGATACAGATTTGTTTCTTTTTTGCATTAAATCTCCCAATAATTTGCAAATATTTGGATCTGATAACTCACAAAATGCACATCCATACACACAAAATTAGTAACTAGAAAGCTACACATGAGAATTGGGAAGAACCCAACCTACAACCTGGTAGAGCATAGAAAAAAAAATCAGCAAAACCAGGAGATTGAACTACATACAAAGATTCAATTGATAGTGCTGCAAGGACCCAAATGATACAGCAATTGCCATGCAAATGTCTAATACGCCATTTGCAGCAGCCAAGCCAACCCCCCAAACCAGAAACCACACCAAATCTATCATAAGATTGCAAACTGTTAAGAGTGCTAATCTGAGGAGAGAATGGAATCCCAATTGATCTCCCATGATGGATACTTGTGCAGCACGAAGCTCTCTGATTCATCCCATGGTGCCTCAGAGAAGTCCAAGTACTGGATCGCGGATGCAGCCGATGAACCTGAGGACGACTCATCCTCCTCCAACGACAGTGAGCTCTCGGACTTTATATCCTCCAACCCCGAGTCACCGATTTCATCGTTCGTGCCGGCTTGGTACCTGATCACTGAGCTGGGTGAAGTACTCCCCTGTTTCCGCGAAATCTTCAGGGTTTCACAGATGGCCTGGAGCTTGGCGTCCACGGAGGAGTGCAGGGGCAGTCCCACGTGAGCCCCATCGCGCCGCAGCTCCGGGAAGTTGAGCCTCGCGGCATCGCCACGGAGCTTGAACGCGGCCCTGTCGTAGGCCAAGGCGGCCTCTTCGGCGGTGTCGAAGGTCCCGAGCCAGAGGCGGGTGCGGTTGCGGGGGAGGCGAATTTCCGCGACCCATTTGCCCCAGTGGCGCTGCCGGACACCGCGGAAGAGCTTCGTAGGCTTCGGAAGCGACGGCAGCGCCCCGGCACGCTTCATCGACCGAGGGTGCGGAGCGAGGAGGTTCCCACTCCTGAGGCTCCGGCGCTCGGAGGAAGCGGCCATGAGCTGCTGCTGGTACTGGAACTGAGCTTGGACGTGCTGCGGAACCATTTGGGCGCTCGATGATAAAGGCGAGGAGAGAAAAAAGATAGGATTTTGGTGAAACAGAGAGGAGAAAGGAGGAGAAGAGGGGAGAGAAGGAAAGCAGAGAGGCTCGGGGAAGGTCGAGCTTGAAGTGGAGGAGAAAGAGGAGGCGGGAGCACCATGAATACAAAGGATCAGTTGACAAGAAAGCTGACATGCTACTGTACACATCCATATCTGTAGCCATCGCACACCGAGGTGGAAAGGAAGCCAGAAACGACGAAAAAGGTAGCCCCTCCTGATCAAACCGGGAAAGGAAAAGAAGAAAGAAGGACCAGAATCGATCCAAGGGTGTCGACGAGGATATCTGAAAGCAACGTGGGCAACGGGGAGCAAGAACTGGATCTCTGCTTTCTCGCTCCGAGAGAGAGAGTACAGTGTGGAGCTTGCTGAAGAAAGAAGGAAATCGAAGATTGCCTTTTGCGCGCTCCGAAAGGATCGCTCGGCTCGCCCAATTGCGTGCGGAGGCTTTTCGATGACATCGGGCTTCACCAACAACGGAGTTCCGTAGGAAGCCGCTCTCCTCTCCTCCACACAAATCACAGAACGCCACGTGCCCCCCGGCCTACTCGCCCCACAGGCACCGGTTAGCTCTCCTGTGGTCCGGGGACCTACTGGCTCATGTCAGTCACTGGGACACGCGGTGACTTGGCATCGGTTAGCTCTCCTGTCGTCGACCATCGATGGGGTTGCGGTGATATATATATATATATATATATATATATATATATATATATATATATATTCTTATTATAAAAGCAATGTTTCAGTATGACCTATCAGAGAAGTCTATAACCAGTACCGCTCGTGATTTAATCATATTCACACCATATAAAATTTCTAAGATGTAGATGTTAATGAACAGGCTAAATAAGTTTTAATTTAATTAAGACTTTATCAACTAATTTGAATATAATTAAAATCTCTAAAAATACTTATCAATCCTAATAATTTTTAACTTAGTGAGTATTTTTTTATTTATACCTTATACATAAATTGAACATTACATAAACTGAATGTCTATCACCATATTTCAATTAGCTTATCAGATTTAAATTTTCATCACATCATCTAATAATCTTACAATCAGTATTTTTTTTTTTCTCACAATCAATAGCATATTGGAAAGCATGAATATCATTCTTCGTTTTTTATATGGTGAATGTAGTTTGTTATCGAAGATGCCTATATCCCTGGTACGTGTAACCTATTTCTCATGTTTTAAGCTTTTTACTATATTTTTTTGAAATAGTAATGTAATCTTTCTTTTATTAGGACCATAGAATTATAAGTAACTTTTAGAACTCTACCTCATCTTTGTAGTTATAACTTTGAAAATCTAAAAGACTCAACGAAATTAAATTCTTTTACAGCATAAGTCATATCCCGTAAAATATGTATCGTTTTATTAACCATTATAATCTTCACTTTATCGACTCCCATGGCCTCTACGATAGAGTTATCGTTCAAATTTAACTTATTAATTATTTTTTCATTTAATGAACCAAAATAATCTTTTTGAGAATAAACATTAGTAACACAAGCAAACACTAGAAAACATTCATTACCATCCATCATAAGAAAACATTCACAAACTTCTTCTTTTTTTTCTCTATATAATTTTATCTTATATTTTCGTACTCTTTATATCTATAACTTAAAAACTCAAATCTTGACCTTAACCTCTCATGCAGAAATCTACCCTTGTAAAAAATCTTTCTCGCCAACATTTATCTTCAACAGCTAATATCTTACCATTCATATTCTCAAATTTATCTTTTATATTAAAGCTTCCTCGACTTGTTCTAGAGTTACTATATACTTCCCACACAATAACATTTCCACAAAGTTGACATAAAAATTAATGAGCACTGTAAAAAACAACATCGTCTCATCTTCGTCATTAATCTTCATATCAAATTTTTTTGATTAATCTAATATTTCTTTCAATATGTTCAGTTATCTTCCTTCATCCTCAAAAAATCTTTCTCGCCAACATTTATCTTCAACAGCTAATATCTTACCATTCATATTCTCAAATTTATCTTTTATATTAAAGCTTCCTCCACTTGTTCTAGAGTTACTATATGCTTCCCACACAATAACATAAAATTAATGAGCAATGTAAGAAACAACATCGTCTCAACTTCGTTAATCTAATATTTCTTTCAATATGTCCAGATGCTCTATTAAATCTTCGTTTTCCTTCATCCTTAACTTATGCATCTATTAGATCAATCTCCATCTTCTTTCATCCTCAACTTATATAATCTCCAATTATATAAAAAAAATTATCTTATCCTAAATAATAATAATGAAATCATTACTAATAATATTATTGTTAATATTATCAACGATAGAAAGAGCACACTTTGTCTCTTCCTCCTAATTTTTTTTACTCATCTTTTATAATGTGTATGTTTAAAAATATCTTCCACCCTAGTCACAAAGTGAATTTATTTTTTTCATAATAAAACCAATAAAAACAATCGATAATATCCTTTTTAAATCTCTCATTACCAAATTTTTTGTACTTTAATATCACTTTTTTGAGAAGGGTAAGGAGAATTCTTAAACCAAATGAAAACATCAAAAGATCAACGTCAACAAATTAAAAAAAATAAAAAACTAATGCAAAATTAACAGAATTCAATAAATCCCTAAATACATCCATTGAAAAAAATCAAATTTATCAATTATAAGACCCTAAAATTATTTCCACTTAAGTACTAACTCCTCTTGTCCACCTCTCACCTAAACATAAAAAAAGCTCCCTCAACCATCTTTAGAAGCCCTAGAGATCACCCTTAAACATCCAAAGTATCCTACCTTCCTCTCTCACCACCAAAACCCTAAAGCTTAAAATATACCTATAAAAACAAACCATAATTTATTAAGAAACTTCAATTTAATAAAAACTCTATCGACTAATTTGAATTAAATTAAAAACTTTAAAAAATATTTACCAATACCAAACATCATAAATTCTAATCTACAAACTAAGAGATGAACAGAAACGACGTATGTACAGAGAAGTATATGTGTTGCATGAAAAAGCTTACAAATCTGATCTGCTCCCTCTATATACAACGCACGAGTTACTTCCACGAACGTTGTCATTCCCTCGGATCATAGAAACGCATTGAGGTAATGGTCATGCTTCCTTCTGCTGAACTCTAACAGACTCCCATAGGTGTGATCTGCTACGCCAACAAAGAGCGCATCAGCATCAGGGCTGAACGACAACCCAGCAATCTCTCCAAACAGATCAATCTCCTGGGCCCTCCAATAATCTGCCTTAGCATCATACACATGAACGAAGTCTGCTGGCTCAGCCAATGCCATGAACCTTCCATCTGTTGAGAAAGTTATGCTCCGTATCGCCCCTATTTTTCCTTTGAGCACCGCCAGGGATTCTGAAGTGTTCCTCACATCCCACAGCCGACACGTCTTGTCTTGGCTCCCCGTGGCCAGGATGTGACCGTCCGGGTGCCAAGCAGATGCAAAGGAATAGTCGAGATGTCCCTTGAGGTTTTCTATCACCTGAAAATTTTAATTTGCCGCAACATATTCCAGCAAAAAATAGAATGAATGAGATTCCATGCAACATATGACAGAATTATCAAAGATGTGGATAGAAGACACCAGGCTTACTTTCCCAGACTGAGTATCGACAATCAGACAGTCTATGTCATCTCCGAGGACAGCAAGAAGCTTTCCATCCGGACTAATACCCGTGTTCTATAAGAAGGATCAAGAAAATAAGAAGCCAAATGAGTGCACAGTGTCATAGTAGAAAGGAATAACGATAAAAGATATGTGATTGTATACTCACATTAACGGACCAGGAGAAAGATAGGCGACTTAGTTGGACAAATGTCTCGGCATCAAACATCCTCACAAAGCAATCATTGCCACAAGTCACCACTTGAATAGACCCACTGAAGAAAAAACAGTTGGTGGAGATTCAAGTCAAATGGCAAAGGTGAACATGTGTTCAATGCAATGGACTACCATTTCACCTTGAAGACCGATGGATGCCAACCGCATTGGTGATGTCACCATCATCGTTTAATTTAGTAGAGAAAGTCACTCCAGGTTGATCCAAGGACTGGCCAAATCAAGAGCATGAAACTTAAGAACCAAGTTGACATAACATGGAGATATCATTCGGAGATGTTAGTCTACTATAAAGAAAAAACCTTGCATATAAGCTCGCCTTGAAATCCACCAGCAACCAATAGATTGCCTTTTACAGACATTGTACTTATATGTACTCTCGATAGCTGCTGAGGAGAAGATCCACAGTGCTTCTGTGGAATAGCCAAGTAATAAAATCCATCAGAAAGCACATAGCAAGCAGCAAATTGTAGTAACTAGCAAGAAATACTAACCTGGGTAGGTACAACTTTCCCTGCAACATTGAGCACCTCTTTGCCTCTTCTTAGCAGTGATGACCAATGCATAACAGAATAGTTCTGCACCATGTAGACATCGTGCTTTGATGTTGCCCATATTAAATTCCTCAGCTGCAAAAGCACCAATTTGTCAGAAAAGCCTATTTAAACAACATGATAAGCAAAAGAGTTGTGTAAGAAACAAAGAATTTTATTCCAGAAGTAGTCTTAATGATTGTTGCTTACTTTCCATCATTTATTTATTATTGATGTTATTCAGGTTACATTATTCATGTCAACATAAAAGATAACATATTTGTCAGATCATCCTCTACCAAACAACATCATAAACATCAAATCTAAGAAACAAAAAATTTGATACTAGAAGCAGTCCTATGGTTGCTACTCTTTTCCAACATCTATTAACTACACTTGCATAATGTTCAGTAACATTATTCGATTTAAAACAAAGCATATATTTAATATTTTTAGTGGTGTTTAGATCTTACATCATTTCAAAGCTTTGTAACACAATAAGAAAATGACCAATTATCTTATTTTACATATATGACGTGGCACAATTATTTTTTGTCGCAACAGTACCTAAAGAGTAAGTGGACACAAGGAAATCCAGGAAAAGGATGAGCAGGAACTCTTTAACGAGCACATGGAAACCAACACATCAAAGGTCATGACTTCATAATAAGGAAAACCCTAAGGTTATCTGGCTTGGTAGTTCCAGGCACTCAAGTCAGCATTTCCACAGAGAGGCTTTCCCTCAGTAGGTAAAAGGAGACAGCTACAGATTATCAATATCCAAAAAAAAGATGAGTATTAGTAACCCAATCCACCAAGAAAGTACACATCAATTCTCTCAAGACGTATTGTGCCATCAACTATGAAAATTGTTTCTTGTGTAGATTAATGACAGAAATGTCAACATGCATCTCACGTCACAACTGGATACACGTCATCTTTGCTACCAAAAAGTTCAGACCTGCACAGGTGACGACGAAGAAATGATAACAGATGTGCACAGCTCGGACGCTCATTGTTTAACATGACAAAATACTGATGGATTTTCCTAAGTGCTGTTTTTGCTAAGTGCAACTATGACAGTAAACATAATACCTAACATCTAATAACTAATTAGATCTTAAATAATTAAATTCATTTGACAAGTACTAATTACATGGGCAACTATCTAGTTTTGTGCAGCCCACATAATCTATACAGGAAATACCATACGGCACTAATGAGGAGTATCACTACTACTAGGCCAGACTGGCACATTCAACTAATAAAAAAGTATGGTCATCATTATATCCTGTCTCAAAAATAATGAAAAGTGGAAGCAACTAAAATTTTTTTTTTTTTTTCACAACAAAATTCTTCTTCAAGTAATTATGCACAAGAAGATCACACTCGGTCATCTAAATAAATGAAACCTAGTCTTTCTTTCAATCAAAAGACACATTATGCCTCCATGATCAGTAAGTTAATTACTAGCACGAACATGCTAGGAAAAAGTTAAACTCCCAACTTACAGCAAATGATTACGACATGACTCTTCAAAAGCACCATGAGATATAATAGATAACCATAATTGTGAAGTCAATCAAAACATAACCAAGACAACTGATCAACAGACAGCTAATGATGCTACATATAAAAAGGATAAGATATGGTTACTGAATACATATCAGACAACACAAACATCTAAAAGTATCTACAAACAAAATAGCAAGAGAAGATAAGGTATGGAAATCAACTATCTCATGATGATTAGCAAAACGCCGCAGGTATATTTTAGCTTGACTCCATTTCCCATACACACCAAAAACAATGGGCGCATGATTTGTCAAACACGGAACATCCCATCATACCATATGAAAAAATGCCCCCCTATAGCGACAGCTGCTCAGGAATCACATCCATCCTGCTTTTTTATAGCCTGACAAAACATGTGATATGGCAGCCCACTCCTAAGTAACAGAGTGTTAATTGCAACATATAACCAACATTAAGATGATAACACTACCAACATTCCAAATAGTGCAATACATAAAAGCTAAAGTTGCCATGTGAAAACCTAGTGACCAGCACTTTTTTTTGCATGCATATAAGCACCTAAGCTAGGAACATAATCCACCATAAGCTTTGGCACTCTAATAAATATGTGAAGAAATTTTTTTTTAAGAGAAGTAAACTTAAATAATAACATTAAGCTGAAAAGATTTCTTACGCAGAACAAAGGATTCTAGTGGAACGGTAGAGACGGGTCTCACGGGCAAGCAACCAGCCAGGTTGTATTGACACTTATCAATACAAAAGAATCAACAAACTGAAAGGTTGACTTAAAAAATGCAATGCAAAAGATCTAGAGGTTGCAAAAGATTTCTCTAAGCAGTGACATCAAAATCATAACATCCTATTTTCAGATTCTCATAGTTGTTAAAGAGCATAATATATGTCCGAAACAATTAGACACTTGACAACATACCAACAGACTCTGTAATGTATAAGCAACATAATCTATGAATAGTGCTAGGAAGATTTTTGTTATTTATCATTCATACACAAGATTATAAGCTTAAAAGAATGTGAACCTGGATTAGTATTTGCACAGCAAGAAATACAAAAGTTTAAAAGGCCTTATGAAATTCTGGTTCACAAAGCTAACATATATAGAAGTCCCTGGACAAACAGAAGAATAAAAAGATATCTTACCTTTCCTACATATATAAAGATGCCTGCTCCAATGGAGGTGCTTCATTAAGGTCAAAGAGCTAATTAGACGAACTAATTTCCATATACCTATTAATAATTATGCAGTGAAAACCTGCAAAACTATAAGGCTCAACAATAATATATAAACACCCCAAGCAAGGTTGGCAAAAAAAATATTTTGCAGATCCAGAAGTACCAATCTTAATAAACATAAATCCTAATCGTAATGAAGTCATCATCCTTATGATGATCAAGTCATAATGATACCTCCATTGGCCTACCATTAAAAACAATCGACATGAATACTTGTGACTGAACATCATAAATTCTTCAGTAATTTATAATGTTAGTTTCATAAAACCAATTCTAAATAATCAGCAAAATAAATCACTTCAATTGTGCTTCTAATGGATGATGGGACAATGAAGAAAACGGGACACTTGCGAAACTTTGTGTTGCAGTTATTTCAGTGAGATGATAAGTGAATTGTCAACGCTTCTTAATCTTTAAGCTTGCAATATGTGTTACTTTACAAACAAATAAACAGAACATAACAAAATCCTCCAAAAAAAATACCTGAAAATGCACAATTGTGGACTTGACAAGCCTTGTATTATAGTGAAAATCATAGAAAGTGTTTTCGTGATCCACGTTCTTGCACTCCTGAATGTAGCCAAAATTATTAGCAGAAAAACCATCAAATAAATACTACATGAGACTATGACAGGCTCCATCCAAAAAACAACATTGTTACGGATAATATTTTTAGGTAGCACTATGTAGTATGCCATGAGTTTTTACAATTGACCACTTCAAGACATTGATTAACCAAAAGCAGCACCCAACACTCCTCAACAAACACAATTACCCCCAAAATGCAAGGGGGACCTGGAGAGGATACAAATTTGGTAAGTTGGAGCATCCCTCATCAAAAATACTTCTTCTATTTTCATATAATGAGATGCTACTAGTACCACCAAACTTACCTAAATCATAAAGAAACCAGGGCTGCTAGACTAGTCACAAATGCTGCATTCATCTACATGCAGATAAGCCGAGCCAACTAACCATGCTCAATCATGCACAGTCAACATAAGAGTCTTGCATTATCTAATTAATATATTCGATATTAAGTTGATAATCAAGCAATAGTTCTGCAACCAAGTTGTACCAATTAAATGTCCAATTAAAATATCAAAACACCTAAACAAACCACATGAAAGACGTGCAACAAAGACAGTCTCACTCTTTTTCCTCCAGCAAAATAGGTGGTCACATGCCTAAGATTCAGTGACAGTGGAAAAGCTAGAGGACCTCAAACTATTTCATCAATCGAACCACACGAATGTGATATATTCACACCTATATTTCAACAGAGTGGTACTGAAATGTTTGGATTAAGAAAAAACAAAAAACATGAATCATACAAAGTGCTACATTCAAGTGTGCAAGACATAATAAAATTAATCACATAGAAGTTACTGCAAATCAAACAACCCCATGACACGGGGGTGGGGGGGCCACACAGGGACAGAAACCAAAAGACAGCCTAAAGGAATGTTTCACCTACCAAGCAATTAAACTGGGGTAAATTCCACCAAAAGCACAATCACTATACAAGTTCATGAAATACTCGTATATATCTCAATTTTTAAGCTCACCTTTTCTAAACCATCACGTGGTCTTGATACGTTTTCATAGTTCATGTACATCTTCAGCCTCGTTGCGCGGTACTCATCCCTTGAAAATATCAATCTTTCCCATGGAATTCCCTGCATATCTTTCCCATTTCTATACTCCGAGGCTGAAGTATCATTTTTTTGCGTCGCCTGAAGGATCAGCATCAAGCGGTAACAACAAAGAAGAAAAAGTTATACGTCCCTCTCTGACAACAGAGACCTGGGATTGTCATACCAGATCGTCGACATTCTCGAGCTCGGAGTCATTGCCGTGTGCCTGTTGGTCAACCAACTCGAATTCATCGTCGAAGTAATCGAAATCACCCGTTTCAAAGTAATCCTCAACAATGTCGTCCAGATCGTTGTTGAAGTACTCGGCCATGACGCTACCGAATCAAAAATAAAATAATTACCACACAAATTAACTGAGAATGTAAACCCTAAACCGCTATTGTTGAAATCGTTGCTAAAAATAGTTTTATATAAAAATCAACTCACTGACCAAACAAACTAAGGAAGTTAACATAGATTTTAAAATCAATTAATAAAAATTCCAATAAACGAGCAGAAAAATAAAAGTGTCCGTCATCGGCATCTTGTCAACAAAAGAAAAAACGAAGCTTTAGAACATCAAAATCTTTAGGAAATTTCTCAGAGAAACACAATCAACTTTAACAATAAGCAATTAAAGAGCATGTAAATCTTATTTAGGTTTTTAAAAAAACCCTACAAGAACGAAAAAAATACTTACCGATCGCATGGAGATACTATTAAAAAACGACGGACAAAAAGGACACAACAGACAGAATATTTCTTCATAAGAACTATAATAAAACCCAGCGATCATATAAACGCTAACCCATTCGATGAATGAAGACCACGAAAACCCAGCGGAAGTATCGAGTCGAACGTTGGACAGCGATTTTGCCCGCATAAAACAATTTCAATCCTCTAACAAGCCTAAAAAATATGAAATGCTCGGAATCCATCCGTACCATGGCAAGAAAAAGGAAAGATCGAATTAACAACAGTGAAATTACCTCCCAGGACGACAATAATCGAACTTGGCGTAGCGGAAAGAAGGGAAATCGAACCTTCGAAGTAGAAAAGCGGAGTTGCGCGGATTCTTGCACCACGAATCTTCCAAAATGTAAGAGGAGAAGGGAACCGAGGGCAGAAAACGAAGTGTCGAAGACTCGAGAGCGAGGAAGAAAACGGAGCGACGTGCGACGGGCGAAAACCCTTCTTATCACCCGAATCAAAGCCGGTCGTGGGGCCCGCGCGAACGTCGGGGAAGGGTCTCGACGCCGTGGGCCCCACCGTCGGCACCGTCTTTAGCCGGTTACGACACCACGAAAACTTCGCCTTAAATTTGGGGCCCGCCTGGATACGGTCACCGCTTGCTATAAAACGAGATAAAATTGAGTCCAAATATGACGAAATATAATTGGCGTAATTTTATATTTTTATATCGAAAATAATAAAAATAATAATTAAATATAAAGCTCTTTTTACTTAAATTTCCTCCCTCGCTCTTGTCTTCCTTATCATCCAAATGAGTTGATCGACAACAACGAGAAGAACTTCCCTTATCATCCAAATGAATTGATCGACAACAACGAGAAGAACTTCCTCCTCTTCGATTAAGTCTACCTGACGGTAACAGTATCTCAGAAGCATCACTGCCGTGTGAGTGAACCCAAAGACGGTGCGGTCACCAGATGATTGACACCGGGGGGTGACCTAGCTCCGATAGGATCCCGCCAGCTGTCGGCACCTTTTCGGAGACTCGTGGACCCACGGTTCGGTACGTCGGGGCCCCCACCCGCCCGTTTGGACTTGTCTTTCCAAAACTCTCGTGGCTTTCGTGGGGGCCGCAAGGCGGTACGCGTGGCTCGTTCCGAGTGCGCTGGTGGACACCCCACGGAAGGTAAGCCACTGCCGTGTGAGTGAACCCAAAGACGGTGCGGTCACCAGATGATTGACACCGGGGGGTGACCTAGCTCCGATAGGATCCCGCCAGCTGTCGGCACCTTTTCGGAGACTCGTGGACCCACGGTTCGGTACGTCGGGGCCCCCACCCGCCCGTTTGGACTTGTCTTTCCAAAACTCTCGTGGCTTTCGTGGGGGCCGCAACGCGGTACGCGTGGCTCGTACCGAGTGCGCTGGTGGACACCCCGCGCAAGGTAAGCGCGACGCGTGTGCGTGCGGTCGCCGTGACGGATAACGTGGTATTCGCCGTATCTGTGGGCCGCCCGCGGGACCCGATCGGTCCGAGTAATCCGGAACGGTCGAGTCAGTTGGCCGAACGTTTTCGAGATAAATCCATATTTTTATTATTTTTAAGTTATTTCTTAAATGCACGTGCAACGCAGGTGACCGAAGAGTAGCAAATGGAAGGATTTTAGTAAGCTTTTGCGATAAGTGACATGCAAGCAAGATCTTATCGAGAAGCTTTTGGATTGGTCGGTGATCCAACAACCTTATCGATAGAGATGATAGATAAATTAGATATTTTCCTATAATTTAACTAGAGACTTTAGATACGAAGTAATCCGCACGCACAAAAAAAAAAAAAAACGAAATCTAATCGAAAATTTTCATGCATAAATGGTGATTCAAGTCAAAACGTTAAAGCTTCTTAGTAGTTTTGAGTATCTGCTGCTCGGAACAGAGGCTGACATCAAATGGTGACATTACAAACTGGGGGTGAGTTCATGACTTTACTGCAGTTCCTTACTCGAAGTCCATCCTACTCTCCATAAACTATAGAGAATTATGTTCTTTGCTAATTTACTTCGGTATAGTGTCATGGATGATTCATTTAGGGCAAGTATACGAGCTTTCAACGAAGGAATGTTGCAGTAGCATATGTCAGTAGGCTCCCAAATTGCACCATCAAGCATTGTCCTAACTAGTAAACCATTAGACTTCAACGATAGAACAAAACAAGAAGACACAAGATATGAGGGTCTCGTAATGAGAAGACAAGACATCGAAACAACTAGCTAGAGAGCAGATCGACTGTAATAAGGTTATTCGGGATGCCGACAATGCAGAGCATCACCTGCACCTAGGATTGGTCTATACTACACTATGGATCGAAATACTTTTTATGGAAATGCAGCTTGCTTACAACAACGATCAGAGATCAAAAGCGCAAGGTAGGATCGAGCTGCTTGCAGAGCCTGCGATAGGTGAGATAGACGAGCCGGTTCTTGGCGCCGGTGCGATGGTTCGCGTTGTACTTGCAGAAGTACTTGAGTTGCCTGTGCGTGCAGTAGCCCAGCGTCTGCCCTAGCAGCATGAACAACCAGTTCAACTCGCGCTTCTTCTCGGCCAGGATCGGCCGCATGCAGTTGCGCTGCCCGCAGGCCTCGCAGTCCGGGAACGTCGGGCGCATCCACTGGGACGGCGCTCGGTCGTGCATGTGGTGCTGGTTGGCGCCGAAGAAGCCCGCGACTTCGGCGAACTTGTCCACCAAATCGTACCTGATCACCCGGCGCGCCTCGCACCGCTTGCACTGCGACTCGCCGTGGATCTCCGTGATGCCACGGGCGACCAAGTGGCGGAGGGTGTGGATGGTGGCGCGGCGGTCGGTGGCCCAGGCGAAGGGAGGCTTTACGACATTGCCCTTATCGGGTCTCTTCGGTCCCGGGCTAGGGTTCCGCCGGGCGGGCTTCACCGGAGAGTAAGCAGGAATGAAATCCGGCTCATGTTGCGGAGCAGGCGCAAGACAAGAGAACCAACTTGGCCCGGGACAGGTGGAGAAACACTCGGCGGGTGCAACAGTAAGCACACAGATGGGATCATATGCACCATCGAGGCTCTTTAACTTTAGCTTTCCATCTCCTCCCGTTTCCTCCACGGATGGCAGAGATCTGCAAGAGCCGGAGGGAAGGAGACCGGCTGGAGTTGAAGAGGTCGGCATGGGGAGTGAGGTGGATGAGGAAGGAAGGAGCAGACAAAGAGGACGAGAGATCGACATTGTTGGGACAGACAATAGGAGGAGAGATACGTAGGGGATAAAAGAGGGTGGGAACGGAGAAAGAAACGGGTCGGTATCTCGGAAGATCAAAGTTGTCTGTTCCAAAGATTACGTGGGATCTGATTGGGATTCTGTTCCAAACAAAAACCAGTATATCTTAAGATCAACAAATATTATTCTTCAAGATGGCTCTATCGTCATCTTCAAAAAAAATACAGCTTGTCTTTATAAATCATATGATTGGAAAGAGAGCAGATTAGACCGAACAGGAGATCCATAAATGGGAGGAAATAAACTGGGGAATTCTTTATGCCCTCCATCTTCCGTTAGACTCAGTTAGACAGACCATATTTTATTCATGGCTTAACAAAGATTTGTTGACTGGTTAGATTTGTGTACATCAACCAAGATATGAAAGAATATTCAACCAGTTTGTTGTTTCAGTGGTGCCAACGCTGACATATATTAAAATCAAAATAAATATGTTACAAAATTATTTTCTGAGAATATATATATATATATATGTATATATATTCTCCAAGTAACACATGAAATCCTTGCACAATATTAATTGATTTTGTGGAAACCTATTAAAATAAAATAAAAATAAATAAATTCCTTTATGGTTAATTTATAAATTATGTGTAATAAAAATGACTTATCATATTATTTTGAAGTTACAAGTTGTGAGACTATGAGCTGCAAATCCTATGCTTTCAAAATATTCTGAGTTCGTGTAAGATTTGAATTGTGAAGTTGCGACTCTGGACTGACTCTCTCAAGCATGTGTCGTTTGAGTGCCTCATGACTTACTAGATTATCTAGATCGTTATATCCATTCCAAACCGAGATAAAAAGAGTAGCCAAATCCACCAAAAATTTCAATCAAGCATACACAACCATCCAATGCCTGAAAGAGACACTATTTGCATGCACAAGTAGTGATGGGTTCACTGTTTCTTGCAGACACTTGTTTTCTATCAAGACCATGAACTAGAAAGTAATTTTCTGAGACAGATGTAACAGTAGCAAATGCAGCAACAAAACCTAAGACCTACTAACTTAAAGAAACACTAGTAGAACACAGAATCCGGCATAGATTCCAGAGAAATATAGCCCTTGTGAGCTTTAACTCCACAGCAGGTTGCAGAGCCATCTGTTCCTCTCATCTCTGCAACTCAAGGTCACACTGCAAGTACAGTTGCACTGCACACACACATGTAGGGGATTAAGACCTTTTGAAGACATGAATTATGTGCAACAGTTGGAAGAGCATTAACTTGTTGGGATCCTTCGATGTTGTGTACTGCAGCTGCTGCTACTACTGTTGTTTTCCAGAGGCCTGCCTTCTGCCGGGGATACACTTCCCTTTCACACCTCCTCTATCCACCTCTCTCTTGCCTTCTCCAATCCCAAGCTTTGAGCTCCTGTTTCCGTCACCATCAACAGCAACAATAAATCACAGGAATATATAGAATAATTAAGATGCTTTCCTAGATGATGATGGTCTTGCTGTCGGAAGTTGACATTACGCGACACTGTGGGCCTCATAAATGCCTCCAGAATGTCAGCTTGCATGACTTTATAGGGTCAATGTGTAGACTTTATGGAGGACCCGTGCATCCAGAGGAATGGAAGGAAAAGTAGGGCCAAAAGCTGACATGTTCCGAAGGAGATAGGGTTGGTGGGAGTGTCACCTTTCTTCGTTGTAGGAGGAAGACTTCTTGAGAGAAGGCTCAGGTGGTGCTCTGCTCCCTTCGACTATGCTCCCGCTGAAGTACTCCTTGTCCTCTATGAGGGGGTGACAGAACCGAGGGTTCTCCTGGACGCAACGAACCACCTCGTCCTCCTCGGCCGCCCGGTTCGCGAGTCGACTCACCAGCCCGCGGTGGAGCCCGGTGTTCCTCTGCCCGCCACCTGCGGCGGTGGCTGTCTTGATGGTCCCGCCGCTGGTGCGGCTGCTTCCCTTCAGTGCCGCGGACCCGCAGGCGATGAGTTGGAGCAGGACCGAGTTCCGAGTCAGGCCCGGTTCCGGCGCCGGGTCGGCATCCTCGAACCTCTGGGAGGCGCCGCTGCCGGGGGCGTGGGCGGGGGGTTTGTCGGAGGAGGTGGAGGAGGGCGGAGAGGAGTCGTCCAGGGGCAGCTCCATGGGGCCATGGTGGTGGTGGCGGTGGGACCGAGCCGTGGTCGGGTTGTCGGTTCGCTCGATCTCCTCCGTCGAAACGCCGAAGGAACGCCGAGAGTGACGTGCGCCATCCACGTTGCGCTTACCGCCTCTCACCTCCTCTGCACCCTCTTCATCCTCTCCCAGTTCTCCTTCCTCCCCTTCGTCTTCCTCTAATTCCAAGTGGAGTTTACGGGGGGCAGGAAGCGCTTTCAGCCGCCTGCTGCGAGCAGCAACGTGTTGGAAACGCTCTGAAACGCAAATTTCAAGATGAATACAGCGAAATAAACCAGTAATCGACCGGAAACATCCGATAACATGAGAAGGGAGGGTAGGAAGAAACCAAATGCGCCCGGGATGATCTCGGAGCCTTTCAGCACGTACTCGACGCCGTCCGCCGGGAAGATAACGTCGTTCTCGGCCAAGTCATTCCACACGTACCCATTTTTATAGCTCCTTTTTCGTGATTCACAAATGAGCAAGCCGATTGACAAATGGCAGGAAGAGAAGGCTCAGCAACAAACGGGAGTCGATCGAGATTACCTCTTACAAGACCAGGAGAAGAGTGCAGGCATGCCTCTGCCTCTGAGAAGAGTCAGCCTCTCTATCACATCTACAAGTCACAGAAATTAAGAACACGATGTCAAGGCAGGGGGAAAGGTGGGGGAGCGGGGGGGGAGGGAGAAGGCGACCTCTGAGGCGGAGCTGTTGGTTTGGGAGGTAAGGGAGCTCGATGAAGTGAGGGTGCTCCAACTGGCCATTCCAGCTGAGGTAGTATATTATCTGAACTTTCCTCAGAGGCCTCAAGGACCTCTGCTGCTGCTGCTGCTGCTGCTGCTTGTGTTGCAGCTGTGAGCAGCCCAGTCTGGCTCGATCCGGGCTGGTCTCCCTGCTGCTTAGCCTCCTCCCTCTTCCACCCCTGACCTCCATCTTCCCAACACAGCAAGAACAACAGCAACACAACACAACTACGACTAGAGCTCGGTTGTGTGAGTTACCTCTTTGAACAGGGTAAAGGTATAGTGAGATATTTACTGTAGGAAGGAAGACAGCGAGGACAAGGTGAAGAGGGCGAGTGACCGAACGATATGAAGGGAAGGATTGGCGCGAGAGAGAGAGAGAGAAGAGGGGGGCGGGGTGGGTGGGGAGAGGACGGAGAAGGAATCCTGTGACGTACCATTAGCCCATCCGGTGTTCCCGTCTCTTTATACCAAACAGTGTGCCTGGTAACACAGGCCCGGGTGCGTACACCGTACCTTCCGTGTGACCGTGTCTTGCCTTTCCACACGTTGCATCATACGGGCCATGGACCGGATTTCCCTTCCTCACATATGTAACAGCACGACTCTTTAACGCTTGGTAAGCTGCAGTGATCGAAGACAATTGAGAAGTCATGATAAGTCAATAAGAGGGTTGACTTATGCCGCAAGCTCAGGTCTTAAGCCGCCATTGATGAGGGCTCTCAGTAAGAGATAGAGGTGGGGCTCAGGCAATGCACCCATCAGGTACGTTCTCTTCTTTCTTTCTCCGTCTTGCCTTTTTTCCGCTTGTCTTCGATGGATCGTCATATTCCATTCAATCCTCTCTCTCTCTCGCGATCGACTACGATTTCTTCGTCTCTCCCCATGGCCATGCAGTTCTTTCACCGTAGACCAGCCTCTCTGACCAACGGTAAACAGCCTGTTGAAGGGTAGTGTTTCAATTCAATCTGCGTGCCATCATTTCGTTTTCGTCGAGCCTGTTGAAGGGTAGTGTTTCAATTCAATCATCGTTCATCTGCGTGCCATCATTTGGTTTTCGTCAACTCTCATTCGGAAACGAAGATTTCTACCCATCTCGAAGGGTACTTACTCTCTTCATCGTCAACTCTTGTAGAATGGAACTTATCGACCTCGGAAGGAAACATCAATTTCGATCAATAAATTAAACGAGATCTCATTCTATCATTGCTAGACATGACCAAGCACCGGTGGAGTTGTATGCGAAGGATGGGCGTCAATCTGCAAAAAGCTGGAGAGAGAGAGAGAGAGAGGAGGCAGGCACGGGGAGACGCACGAGGTGGCGAGCGACAGTGGTGGCCTGGCTTCTGAAGCGTCTCAAAGCCCTGCAGTGGCCTCAAAGGGAGCCAAGTATGGCTGCTGCTTTGGATCCAGCGCTGCTTGTCCCACCCCAACTCTGCGTCCGCTGACGTGACCACTCCCCACGCGAACCTCTTCTTCTTCGACACAATCCACTGTTCCTCACTAAATGCTGCCGATCCCCACTCCGACATATTCATTTTCCTTTTTTTGTTTGGTTTAAAGATATTTGAGATTTTTCCTTTTTTTCTTCGCAAATGCAAATGAACTTTTGAAATCTCACTCGTGAATGAATGCAAAAGAATATTCTTTTTATTTATTTATTTATGAACCCATACCCTTTTTTAACTTTCCAAGGTGAGGAGTCAACGGAGAAAGGACGCGAGTCAACTTTTCGGTGGTCAACGGAGTTTGTTCTGTCAATTCTCGTGGAATGTGACCATCCAATGGACAGGTGATGTGACGTGACACGATGCGTCTCGAAAAGTCAAAGGCTATATTGCAAGTCCATCATAAATTGGCCATTGAGATTAAATCAGATGATTATTTTAATGAAAGAAACACTTTAAGCCAGCTTAAGTCATTCATTCAATTAAGCCAGCTTAAGAAGAAAGAAGAAGGAAAAGGAAGAACATACAAGTCAACAGCAAAAGCCAAACACATCTTACCGATCACTCCAATCACTCGACCAGCTTAGTCTTTTATTGAGCATAGAAGTTGTAGAACTCAGAATCAACATAAAGGGCAAGATTCTGAAGGATACACGAGGCACTAAGATTCCAGTCCGTGAGACACGCAGAGCAACCAGAGACTCACTGCCATGCTTCCGATCAGGAACCCCAAGGATGGAAGCTGTAGTGCTGCATTGGACTTGCCTGGGGATGATGAAGATGGGGCTCCAGTAGGCACAGAAGAAGAAGAAGACGAAGAAGGTGATCCAAGTGAGGGAGTTGGAGCTGCACGCAAGATGAGAAGAATGCATTAAGCTGTGGATCACCAAGAACAAGTAACCAAATTATCTATTTAAACCAGTATATATAATGACATCAGTTTTGTTTGCCATCAGAACAGGAAAATTTTCTATAATGTGTTCCATGAGACACATTTTGAGCTGTATATATAATGACATCAAGACATCATTCTTGGGAGACACTAAGTAGATTTAGTTGTAATATAGTCATGGATAACCTTCTTTTTTGAATGTTTTTTTATGTTGTTCTTTGTCTCTCTAGAAATCACATTTAGCTATATATCTTATGATGATAAATTCTTGACACCAGCAATGACACCTCACAAGCCCCTACGAAGAGGGTATATAATATGTGCATCTCTCTCTCTCTCTCTCTCTGTGTATAATGTTTGGACTTTGGAGTACTAAATGCATTCTCTCACTTGTTTACCCTATAATAAGGGAAGATACAGCAGGACAGTGAGTCTTCCCTGAGGGCACTGCACCCTATTGCATGCCTGTAGCCATCAAAACATAATGGAGGCTTGTCCACATGATTCTGAGAGGTCAATACATTTGTCTTCTCGATCAGGGCAGCCAAATTAGTCACTATGGTTCTTTTAATTCTAAAAAAATCATGAATATGGAAAGCAGCATAATAATTATATAAGAAAGGAACATAGTCCTAAAATTGTTGGCTGTGTTGGTTTTGAATTTCTGCATTCAGAGTCAAAATCTATGAACAAGAACATTAACAGCATGATCTAAATTGCTGGATGGTGTTGATTAGTATGTTTAGGTTAAAACAAAGAAAAAGAAACATGATGAACTTTGACATGATTTGCAGAAATGAAGGAAAAAATTACCAGGAGCTGCAGCAGGAACACCAGCAATGGAAACTGCAAAACAAAAAGCCAGAAAAGGTTCAGTCAAATGTCTGCAACCTGAAAATTAAATCTACAACAACAAGGTCTCAGAGAGAGAGAGAGAGAGAGAGAGAGAGAGAGAGAGAGAGAGAACAGACTGTTGCATTTGCTGAAGGGAGGGGTGGAGAGCCCACAGGCAGATGGAAGGGTGAGGGCCTTGGTGAGGTTGACACCAAGGCTTGGTCCTTGCTTGAGAACTTCACAGAGGCAGATGACATCCTCCTTGACCACTTTCTTGAGGCCAGAGCAGCACTGCCCTTCCGGCTTGGCCACTGTGCTCCCATTCTTCACAAAGGAGAGGCAGTCGGCAAGGTCAAGCAGAGCAGAGGAGCAGTCCGGGGAGGGTGCTGGTGCAGCAACAGGAGCCGCATCACCACGCATAATAGCTGTGGTCAACCACAGGAGGAAGAGGAAGAGAACCCAAACGCCAGTCCTATCTCCAGCCATTAAGACTCTGGTTTGTAGCAACAGCAAGGGCTTGAGATGGTATGGAGACAGGAGAAATTGGTGTGGGAAAATGAAAAAGTGGCAGAGCAGGAGATGGGTGGAATGATTGAAGGAGATGATGGTGGGGGCACTTCAGTTTGCGACACAGCTTGCAGAGATTGTTGTTATTATACTTGGGAAGACTAGAATCTGGGAATGAGATAACCCAATGAATGGATGACAGTGTCAGCACATGTGGCCTGTGATGATTGATGTTCATGTACAGAGATGAGGGAACTTGGAACAAGATAGATGGATCAACTTCACTACTTCAATTATTGAAAATATAGTAGGAATCATCTATTGCAATCTGATAATAATTAGAAAAACAAAAAACAAAATTATATATAGTAGGATTCATCAGTTTTGTAATTTTAAAATAACAAAAAATAAATTTATTTATGAGTTGATATCATTCTTTCTCTCATTTTCTTCTTAACCACAAACTCCGATTAATATAACCGAAAAAAATATTTTAAGATCACGTTAGATAAGATATTTTTAATAAATCAAGAAAGAGGTGCTGCTTAGGATTTATTATTTTATTGAGCTAAACCATTGATAAAAACATCTAATACTAAATTAATAATATTATACACATCAAATTTTTACGAGTCAATATAAATCCATATTCATTTCGGTTAGAGTTGTTGAATCTCGGATTTTGATGATGAAACTAATTTATTATGTTTAGATGTTTCACTGCATTTTGAGTGATGCAGGTCTACTCGATCAGGATTAGACAATTGACGCAGGAGGAATTGACGTTGCGTCGGAGAATATCACGTCAGGATATTGGATGGCAAAAGACTTCGAACGTCGGGCATCGGGCCAAGGAGAGCGGAATTGCGCCAAGGATATCGGGGTTGCGGAGGTCAACCGTCGATTGGGCAACAAGCCGCAAGAAAGGACGATGCGCTGAAGAATCGAACGAAACGCCAACCAATGACGTGCCGGGCAACAGATTGTCAATTCGCGTTGTAATAATTATCTAGATCAGAATAGAGTTTTGGCTTGTGTGTGCAAGATTAACTACGATAACGATGAAGACATAAAGCGAAACAAAGTGCCGAAGTCAAGCGCAAAGGATTCGTTCAGAATTCGAGAGTTCGACGGAAGTCCGAAGGTTTGTCGGGAATGTTCGTTGGAAGTTCGCG
>LVTN01000119.1:367726-403081 GCA_001649415.1 Musa itinerans | reverse complement strand
TACATATATATATATTTATTATATCCATTAATACCCACTAATTTCTTAAGAGAAAACCTAGTCAATTCTCTAAAACGATGGCTCGGGCTCGGCTGTCCACCAACAATCGGCTATCAAACGCGTCGGCGAACTCGTCATCTGCCGGTTGTGCACATCATTGGAACCCACCTGTCTCACCCAATGGGATAAGTCGCAATTCTGAAGCGTGTCTTGACCGCCACGCGGGCGCACGAGGACCGGACCTGGGCCCGCCGCAATTACCTTGGAGCCACGTGTCCCACCTACCCAAACCAATTCCAATAAATAGAGATCCGAAGTTCGATTCGACACCCGCTTGTTTCGAGCGGAACGGACCCGATCGGTCGATCGATCGAAACACGAATCCTAAAGCGCCAACTTAATTTTCACCTAACCATTAGATACGTTTCGATCGGGGTCGCGTTCACGACGAACCATTCGCGGTCCCCGGCGCTTCTCGTCCCCGTTCACTGCGTACCCGTCCCACCCGCCCGCCTAACGATTGGGCCTCGCGCTGGCTCTTTCAGCTGGGTCCCACCGTGGGAGGTAGGTGAGGCCGGTAAGCAACGAATGGGTTCACCTAACACGACCTCGAGTTCTTTCTTCCTCCTCGTCCTCCTCCTCCTCCGCCTACACGCAAAATAAAAAGAATGACGGGGGGAGGGGGGTTGGTGAGCAGCACCTGCCGCCCAACGCCGGGTCAAAATTCCGCGACGGCCCAACACGCGCACGCCAGCTTCCTATTCTCTGCTCACAGTGGAAGCGAGGAGTGAACGCCAAAAAGGAGAGGAGATATCCCAAGAGTGGTGAATTTTGACGGGAATTGGCGATTCGTTATTTCTATTATTGTGGTGAGTACGAAGGTGGAAGCTTTGGTCAAAACGGAGGCAGTGGATCGGAAGGTGGTAGTTGCGAGCTACTTCGCCCGCTCCTTTATATCGACCAAGACGGAGAGGGGGCAGAGGCGGAAGCGGGCAGGTATCACGTGGACTTCCCCCCTGACCATTTAAAGCGTTAGGACCTCCCCCCTCCCCCTCTCTCTCTTTCGTCTCACCTTCTCTCCCTATTCTTCTTTCCCCTCTTTCCTCTCTCTCTCTCTCTCGCTCCTGTTCCCTTCTATTTTCCTCTTTTCTTACGGTCGTTCCGTCGAATATTTGCCGTCTCTGCGAATGCGGTCTTCGTAGTGATCTCGGTTTGCCCCAAGAGTGGGGGATCTTGCTGCCCGGTGCCGCTCCCTGACGTGAGCTGCTCAAAATTTCCATCTTATTGTCTTTTCGTTGTAGCTCTTGGTTTTACCTACGAGTTTCGTGATCCAAGATTCCTGCTTTCTTGGTTTGCTTGCTGAAATTTATGTTCTTTCTTGTGATGTGTAATCAAAGTTAATCCCTTCCTCTGTATTTGTGCATAACTTAAAGCATGAGCCTGTCGTATCCGTCTTTGTAAAATTATTCGGTTCTGTATGCCGCGTGTGGTGTTCTTCTCTCGCTACCTGATCCCTTTTTTTTTAGTGCTTACTTCAGTGGCTTTAATTTTTAGTAGGGGATCGATCTTCCTAGTGTCTTGGATGGATTTTATGATGATTATTATAGACTGTTAGAAACATACAATATCTCTTGCGTTGGAGATCCGGATGGTGTTCTGAGTTGTTCTTTTCTCTAGATCATGGTGAACTACTTTCTTCTATGATCGAATGTAATATTTGGTGTCACTGAATCGTTTTCTTTGTTTCTACACAGTTGTTATAATTCGGCTACTGAGGTACTTACTCTTTGGATTTTTTTTAAAGGCTTCGTAAATTTTTTTTGGAACGCGTTGCTCTTTTGATTTATCTTTTGCCCAAACTCTGGTCTCTCATGTATGTGCTATCACAAATTGGTCCCTTTTAACTGCCTTTTTATTGAGATGAGTGTCAATAAATTGTTGTGTTCATTCGGGGGTTTTAGATTAGTGCTGACACATCGGGTATCAAATTTACTTGAAGAGATGATTTCCTTTACCAAGAATACTATGAGTTTTTTTTTATCATCTATTTTTGTTAATTTCAGTCTTTCTTATGCATTGCAATCCGTGTTAGTTTCTTCTTTTCAGTTAGTTTTACTGACTATGCAAATACTTCATAATATATTATAGTTTGGAAAGTTTACATTTTGTTCTTTGAAGCATGCATCAGTAATGCAACATTTGATCGGCTATCTGAACTTGAAGAACAAGTCTGGATAAATCTAAGTTATAGTATGAACTATTTTTCAAATGCCTGATGGTTTCTTTTGCACTTATGATTTTCAAGCAACTGTGATTTAAAGAATCAACAATAGCCTTTAATACAAAAATTCTTCCGCTTAACACTCTATTATATGACTTTGCAGCTTGTCTGAAGCAAAGGGGGGACTGGTTATGGCGGAAACTTTGCAGATGAATGGGCTTGTAAAAGGAACGTTTCAAGTCAGACATGCAGCAACAATGTCTGAAATTGATGATTTCTGCAAGTCTCTTGGTGGAAAGACTCCCATCCACAGCATATTGGTTGCAAATAATGGAATGGCAGCAGTTAAGTTCATGCGCAGTGTCAGAACATGGGCTTATGAAACATTCGGAACTGAAAAGGCCATTCTTTTGGTGGCTATGGCAACTCCAGAGGACTTAAAAATTAATGCGGAGCACATTAGAATTGCTGATCAGTTTGTCGAAGTTCCCGGCGGAACGAACAACAATAATTATGCTAATGTCCAACTCATTGTCGAGGTTGGCTTTGTTTATCTTTTGTGATTACCTATTTGAGATTACTAATTTGAATAAGAAGTAGATATTATGTGTCCTTTTTTGTCATGACAATGATGGATAACACATGAAAGCATGGCAGTTGGCAGAGATAACCCGTGTTTCTGCTGTGTGGCCTGGATGGGGTCATGCGTCTGAGAATCCTGAGCTTCCAGATGCACTGAATGCAAAGGGAATAATCTTTCTCGGGCCTCCAGCTGCACCAATGGCAGCACTAGGTGATAAAATCGGCTCTTCTCTGATTGCTCAAGCAGCAGGAGTACCAACACTACCCTGGAGTGGTTCACACGTAAGTCTTGATTACTAGTTACTTCCTATGGAGTTCATTTCTTTTCACACTGCTTATTTTGTCATTGTAAAATAAATCTGTTTTCCAGGTCAGAATACCACCAGAGAGTTGTTTAGATTCAATTCCAGAGGAAATATATAGGAATGCTTGTGTATATACAACAGAAGAAGCAGTTGCTAGCTGTCATGTGGTTGGTTACCCAGCCATGATCAAGGCATCTTGGGGTGGTGGTGGTAAAGGGATAAGGAAGGTCTGTTATTTATAAGTGCACAACAACTTAATCTTTTTCCTTTCATGATGTTAATTGGACATTTAATGAAATATTTTGAGAAAAATACGTTAAACATGATTGACCTATCTGTTGGCATTTACATGGCATCCAAGTTATTTGCCCAGAAAATGATTGAATTAAGTACATAAAAATTATTTTAATTAGAATTCTGGAAGTTTGGTGCAGTTTAAGTTCCAATTTCTTATCCTGGGAAAGAACCTACAGTGAAATGTTCTAAAGATGCAGATTATATGGTGCTAGTTTACACTTAAACTTTATTGTTTTTGCATCTTCTTGCTTCATTGCAGTTTTAAAGTTAATGTTTTCTTTAACAAGAACAAGAGAAAGAAGCTGTAAGTTTCTAATTATTTATGGTCAGATTCGTGTATCTTCTCCCACCATTTTTATCCCTTGAGGGCAAAATTACTGGTGAAACTAAGAAGACTCAAATCCTCTATTCTCATTCTTATTAATATTTTTTAGGAAAACAAGTGTTGTTCACATCTGAGGAGGGTGCACTTCCTAACTTGGATCTAATGTCACTTAATTTATGTAGGTTCATAATGATGATGAAGTTAGAGCTCTGTTCAAACAAGTGCAAGGTGAAGTTCCGGGGTCTCCAATATTCATAATGAAGGTAGCATCACAGGTGAGATTTTGCTTGATATCTTCAATTTGACAGTCAGTGCCTGTCCACTGAGTTCTGACATAAGATGTAAATCGAGGCAACATCAAACATGGTCTTGGGTTTAATATCATTTGGGGAAGTTTTTGACACATTCTGTCTGCTACTGTGGTATGAACATGGTTTTGGTGAGATGCCAAGGGCTATCTTGACATTGTTTTGTGTAATTTGGGCTAGTGCCACCTTGCACAGACTATTTGTTTAATATCCTAGTCATGAATTTAATCTTTCTAAATTGTTTAGACCTCATAACTTATTCTATTGATACAATATAATAGATGATTGGATTTTTGGCAGTTGATATTTCAAGTTCTTTTACATGTTTAAAAAGAATAACCTTTTTATCTAGATATAATTTTCATGAGATAAAGACCTTGTTTACCTGAGATGAGAATATGCCATTCTGCTGCATTTCTAATCTTATGTGTTTGAACTTTTATCTTTTTGTAGAGCCGACATTTAGAAGTTCAGTTACTATGTGACGAGTATGGAAATGTGGCTGCTTTGCACAGTCGAGACTGTAGTGTTCAAAGGAGACATCAAAAGGCAAGCTTTCCTTAAAGTTCATATTCAGTGTTTCTGTTTTGTGAAGTTGTCAGAAACTTTTATCCATTAACATTTAATTCTATTTGCAGGACAAAAGTAGTAACTTCTGTTTCTTCTCACATTCTGTTCCCCATTATTCTTTACTAGGTTCATATTATTGTTCAAAAGAGTGCGATTTGCCCGTAATGGATCATTTCTTTTTAAATCATGTTAGATCTTTTAATACATTAATGGCCAACAAAATATTGATAATTATATTAGTTGTTCCAGCATTTGGGTCTTCTTTTTCTTAATAATTTTATGTTTAAACACAAAGTCTCCCTTTTCATTTTATTTCCACATTGACCTCTTCTATCGAAATCTTATGATAACTTGAAGAGTATCTTAATAGTGAACTTAATGGTCAACAGATCATTGAGGAAGGCCCGATTACAGTTGCCCCTCCCGAGACAGTAAAACTACTTGAGCAGGCTGCAAGGAGGCTTGCAAAGTGTGTAGGTTATGTTGGTGCTGCTACCGTTGAGTATCTTTACAGCATGGAAACTGGTGAATACTACTTTCTAGAGCTCAACCCGCGGCTACAGGTTTGTGCTTTCTTCTCAATCATCTGAAACTGCAGTTGATTTATCTGAATTCTTTCTCAACATTTTTTTCATTTTGTTCTTTTGTAGGTCGAACATCCTGTAACTGAGTGGATAGCTGAAGTAAGCTTGCCAGCGGCTCAAGTTGCAGTAGGGATGGGAATACCTCTTTGGCAAATTCCAGGTACATAAACTTTATAGTAGATCTAACCGGCACACTATCAGTTGTTTTTTATGCCATTTAGTGTTTTTGTAGCATAATATGTGCTTGGGTTTCCAGAAATCAGACGCTTCTATGGAATGGATCATGGTGGAGGTTATAATGCCTGGAAGAGAACTTCTGTTCTTGCAACTCCTTTTGACTTTGATAAAGTAGAGTCTGTTTGGCCTAAAGGTCATTGCATAGCTGTTCGTGTTACTAGCGAGGATCCAGATGATGGCTTCAAGCCAACTAGTGGGAAATTGCAGGTGAACTTTTGGAGATTATATTTCTGTATTGTAAAGATGTATAAACAATATGCTTATTTATTGACTGGAAAAATGCAGGAATTAAGTTTTAAAAGCAAGCCTAATGTTTGGGCCTACTTCTCTGTTAAGGTATGCCCTTTAAGCAGTATTGGATTTGGTTGCATTTACCAAAGAAATGAAATAGATATTTTCCGTTAACCTGAATGAAACATTACATTGCCTATGCATCACACAAACACATAGGAATTTTTTTATCTATTTTTCTTTTAGGCTGATCAACATGTCCACTTTTGTTTTGACCTATATTGTAAACTCAAAATTTCTTCTAATTAGTATTAAAATAGTAATATCCTTGTTTAGTAGCTTAGTACTTGATAGATTGTACATGCAGACTACAGACTGTGAAGTTTTTGTTATCTTATTCTTGAAATTGTAGTTTAGTAGCTCCTTGCAATAATGTGATCATTTTATTTCCTTTGCAGTCTGGAGGTGGCATTCACGAGTTCTCTGATTCTCAATTTGGTATGTCTATAAAAAATGGCCCAATCTTCAAGTTACTTTTGAAGGTTTTTGAAGCCCTGCTGTTTAAACTCTTTGATACTTTTGTAGGTCATGTTTTTGCATTTGGAGAGTCTAGAGCTTTGGCGATAGCTAACATGGTTCTTGGTCTGAAAGAGATCCAAATCCGGGGAGAAATCCGCACAAATGTTGATTACACCATAGATCTTTTAAACGTAAGCTCTTCAGGCTTTAACATTCTCCAACGTAACCATGCAAACCCGTGTTTTCATTCTCGTGCACTGCAATCTCAGGCTTCAGAATATAGAGACAACAAAATCCACACAGGTTGGCTTGATAGTAGAATTGCTATGAGGGTTAGAGCTGAAAGACCTCCTTGGTATCTTTCAGTTGTTGCAGGGGCTCTCTATGTAAGATGATGTGACTTTATTATTGCAAATTTCTGTTGTGCGTTGACTGTAGTTTGTTTATTCAGTTCTCTTGCTCTTGTTTTCAACTTCTTAGAAAGCATCCACTAGCAGTGCAGCCATTGTTTCAGAGTATGTTGGTTATCTCGGAAAAGGTCAAATCCCACCGAAGGTATGGTGGTACCTAGATTGCACGACAGTTCTTATGACTTAGTTGCTTTTCCTTTTTTTCGAATATCAAGATAATTTATTGACCTTGCAAGTTTGGTTTCAGCACATATCACTTGTCAACTCTGATGTTACTTTGAATATAGAAGGGAGTAAATACACGGTAATATACCTTTTGCCTTCTGCCCAATATATCTTTATCTTAAATAAGCATGTAGTGGCTACTCTTATTGATGCTGCTTAATACTTGTTCTATTGGTTTATATCTTAGATTGAAATGGTAAGGGGTGGGCCTGGTAGCTACAAGCTTAGGATGAATGGCTCAGGGATTGAAGCAGAAATTCATACTTTGCGTGACGGTGGTCTTCTGATGCAGGCAAGAACTCTATTTCTTTTCCTGTATTTGCCATCATAATACACTATAGTTACAAGACTGCTTATCAAGTGAGAAACAAAGTGTTTTAACAAGTGACCACAATACTTTTTCTACAATGAGATGTAGTAATGAGATACTATGATGAATGGCGCTTAGCTTCTTTGGAAATCAATTTAACTTCTGGGCTAGAAATGGTCAAGGACATGATTAATTGCTAAGACCTAGATTTGAGCATGATAACTTGTTGAATTCATAAATATTATAATTTGCTTCATGTTCTTTCCTCTAGTGTTGCATACAGTGGTTCCTTTCCAGTGGTAGTATGCATTTGACTGTATGAATTCACATGCTCGTAGTGGGAACTATGAGGTAAATTGGCTATAAATTTTGTTGAATTTTGGAACAAGTGCATTAGACTTCACAATTGGGTATTTGAGAATTCTTGCGGTAATATGTTATCCGCAGGTGTTTATTCCCCTGCTATCATTTTTCTTCAACTCTTTCAGTCTTCTGATTCTTACCAGGGGGTGGACTAGCAGTAAACATGCTCCAGTTTTTTATGCTAAATAAGAATCTGGCTAATTCCAGATCTGGAGATTTGACAACTAGGCTATCAGTTCCAGTTTGTAAATTTAGAAATATTGTTTTGTGTTACAGATCAAGCAAATGGTGTTTTGAATTTTTTATAGTCTTGTTAGCATATCTTGTTTATCCAACTTTCAGCATTCCCAGAAGAACTGAACTTTTTCTCCTCACCTGCACCCTCCTTTTAATGGAGACTTATGCTTGTTTAGGGTTTTGGGTAATTGCTACTTTATGTGTATAATAAGGATAACTGACGAGCGACAGGTTGTAGAAAAATTCTTTAGCTTTTGTCTAGTGATTTAATACATAGTGGGATACAAAGTATGATGTATATAGCGACATAATATTGACCTGGATTCTGCCAATTGATGGCTTTTGCAGCTCATATTTGTCCACATCTGAGGATAAACTATCCAGTAATACTTGTTGTATTGCTGTTTGATATTTTACCATACTTTGATGACTTGAAAAACTTATTTATATTTTAAAGACTTGAACCAAGACTTTTCTATGATTTATATACAGTAACTATTAATGTTAGGTATGGATGGTTAAGCTGGAGTGATTCAGAATTTATGTCGAGATTGGTCACTATTAGCTTCAGATGAGTAAAGTTACAAGTCAGTTCTTTTAATGCAGCGGTAGCAACACTAATAACAGTTCAATTTTAGGAAAGGTAACATAAGTATCAGCTGCAATCTTGTTAAAGACAATAAGTAAGATTCAACTAATACAACATGATTTCATGTGCTTCTACATTTGTACTAAAACCTCTTGCAACTTTTTAGTATAAGTGCAATATCAAAAGCAAAAGTTCTCTGCCATTCACAAGTTTTCACCTACCACTATCTGTAAACAACTACATTATTGATGGCTAAGCTCATTTTCTCAATTGATAATGGAAGTATGTCTGACTACTATATCTGAATTGAATTCTTACAGTTGGATGGAAATAGTCATGTGATTTATGCTGAAGAAGAGGCTGCTGGCACTCGCCTTCTTATTGATGGAAGGACTTGTTTGTTACAGGTACAAATACTCATACAATTCTCATTTTTGTTTCTCTGAAATGACCAAATAGAATTACAATATGCTTTATGTATGTTTACTTACCATTTATGTAAGCAGTCTTTTCTAAAACAATGGCACAATTACCAATGATCAAACTGATGTTACAAGTTTTAGAAAAGGTTTTTGATGAGCATATGAACTTTGTTTCTAGTTACAATTATCATGGTGTGTGGCTTCGAGGAGCATAGATTTCGCTAGATGCTCTAGCTTTGTATAGAAAAACTAATTGATGAACGGACTGTTTGGTTATACAGGCAATCGTTTTGCATTAAGATTTGAATGATTCATGGAAATTGTAGTTTTTCTTGTTTCTAATATGTCAGTCACTAGGTTTCTTGCCTTTTCTAAACAGTAAGCGTTGCTAACTCTCAATTTCTGTATTCTTCGGCTTTTACTTAGAAGCTGACTTTATTATGTTTGATCACTTTTTTCTCTGTTTTTAATGCTTTAAAATTGTGAAGTAATCCCCAACATTTTCAAAATGTCAATTTGACTGTAAAAGCCTTTCTTGTAAATGATTACATTCCGTTCTGTTCTGCACACTTAGCTTCTACTGAACCTATAACTGGTCTGTATACATTATGAAGCTCTAGAACTTCAAATTTCTTATGAGGTTAATTTTTCAAAATATAAATTTTTAATATTTTTATGTCCTATATTGATTCTCTACATATATATGTGACTGTTTGGCAAAAAGAGTGTCACAAAAGGTCTATGTGAGCACTAGGAAGTTAGTTTCAGGTAAATTGTTTGAAATGCATAATCTTGCTTACAGTTTCTCTTTCAATTAAAGAAACATGGCCCCTCAATCATCTATAAGTATTGATTATGAAATATACTCTTTTGTTATCAGAACGACCATGATCCATCAAAATTGATAGCTGAGACACCATGCAAACTGCTTCGCTTCTTGGTTTCTGATGGTGCTCATGTTGAGACTGATACACCATATGCTGAGGTTGAGGTTATGAAGATGTGCATGCCATTGCTATTACCTGCTTCTGGAGTTATCCATTTTGTGATGTCTGAGGGCCAGGCAATGCAGGTAAATTGTCTTACGGAGACTTGCTGTTTATTTATAATTATTCTTGATCCTTCTCAAAGTGACCAACATAACTTATTGTTTAGGCTGGTGACCTCATAGCAAAGCTTGATTTGGATGATCCCTCTGCTGTGAGAAGAGCTGAACCATTTCATGGCTCATTTCCTAAATTAGGGCCTCCTACTGCAGTTTCTGGCAAAGTACACCAAAGATGTGCTGCAAGTTTGAGTTCTGCAAGAATGATTCTTGCAGGATATGAGCATAACATCAATGAAGTAAGCACTAGAAGTTTTGAAAATGTTTACTAACGTTTGGTCGTTCAATAAAGATTTCAGTATTTAAATCTGGATACTGTTTGGTTACCTACACTTCAAGATTCTGGTCTCCATGTGCTATAGCAATTGGAGCCAGTTTTCTGTATGATGTGTTTTACCAGATGGAGCCCCAACATCAAAAGATACAATGTTGCCATTTCTGTTCATGATGAATTTGTGTTGTATGGTTTCAGAATTCAACCATAGATGACCTCAGGAGATAGAAAACACTGCCATATGCCTTAATTGGTTGGGCTTAAGTTGAAGTTCAATATTTTGCCACAATCAAACTTCTGCTAGAAGATATCATTTTTTACTCATCATGTTCAGTAAACACTTCCCCCATGAAAATAAAGTTTAGTTACTTAACCTTTGGCCTTTGATGATAAATTGACTTCATATAGAGCTTTGACGGTAGTGGTTGGATAGGACGGCTGTGTGACAATGTTTAGTTTGTAACTTCTTCTTGGAATATCTAATACTTGAAAAAGGATTCATGTTTTGTGGACAATGTAGTGGCATTTAAAGCTTGGTCTTTGTGTTATTATCATTGTCATTAGTGTTCTTGTTTGTGTTTTTGACAATGAAATATGCAAGAGGAATATTATTGATGGCATGACAGTCATCTTTTCGTTTGTTTTACTTTTTCATTGCCAGTACTATGCTGTTTTATAAGTTATAATTTTTTCCTATGATTTTATTGCACACATATCTTGATCTCGTCTTTTGCTATTTCTCATATTCTTTTGTCTTGATATGGTGTACCATTTCATCCTATCTAACATAGTTTCAGGTTGCTAAGGTACTGCAGTCTTTTTTTTACCTAATTACTGAAATACTTGTCAGGTTGTTCAAGACCTTCTGCACTGTCTTGACAGTCCAGAGCTCCCTTTCCTACAATGGCAGGAAAGCATGTCTGTATTGGCAACTCGTCTACCAAAAGATCTTAGAAATGAGGTTTGTAGTTCGTTGATGTGCAAAATTTGTAAATTTTCTTCCTTTTGTTTATTGTCTTCCTGATTTTCAAGACTATCTGCATGTTGCATTGTGGTAATATTTGTATACTTCCAATATAGTTGGACACAAAATATAAGGAGCATGAAGCAATATCAACTTTTCAGAAAAATTTGGACTTCCCTGCCAAGTTACTAAAGGGAGTTCTTGAGGTCAGGAGTCCTAATCAAAATTTTCAGTAACTTCGTGTTTATTTTAAGAAAAACCTTTCATTACTGTTTTTTTGGATATTTCTTCCAGGGTCATCTCTCATCCTGCACCGAGAAAGAAAAGGCCACGCAGGAGAGGCTTGTGGAGCCTCTGATGAGTCTTGTGAAGTCATATGAGGGTGGTAGAGAAAGCCATGCTCGTGTTATAGTGCGGTCTCTGTTTGAGGAGTATCTAACTGTTGAAGAACTGTTCAGTGATAGCATTCAGGTAATGAATTGTATTTTCAGATGATAATTTTTTTATTACATTAATTATTCATGAAGCCACCATCAACATGACACTTCTATATTAAACTCATATATGCTGTAGCTAGCTTTCGAAGTAGCTGGCTGTCCATTGATTAGGATCTTAATGGTAACTTTTTCTCATGGTTATCATTCAATTCTTTGGTTTATACAGGCTGATGTCATAGAACGTCTCCGGCTTCAACATAAGAAGGATCTCCTGAAGATCGTAGACATAGTATTGTCTCATCAGGTATGATTGGAAACACTGTTCCAGAACATACTACTTGCTGGCCTAATAAGGGTCTGATTTTGTCTGAGTCCTGTATCTTGATAAAAAGAGAAATAAATATCAATTATTGGTATTTTGCAATGATGATGTGATGATATGCTATATCTGCTGCATTGAAGGGTGTCAGGAGTAAAAACAAGCTGATACTACGACTCATGGAAGCAATGGTTTACCCTAACCCTGCTGCCTACCACGATCTACTGATTCGTTTCTCTGCTCTTAACCATACAACATACTCTGAGGTCTGTATTCTCTATATATCTTACATGTTGAAGAATTTAACTATTCAGTTTGAAATGTCCTTTTCCCTAATTCGTGTCTTCATATAATTTTTAATCGCTGCAGTTGGCACTGAAAGCGAGTCAACTTCTTGAGCAAACTAAGTTGAGTGAATTACGTACGAGCATTGCCAGAAGCCTCTCTGAACTGGAAATGTTTACTGAAGAAGGAGAACGCCTATCTACCCCCAGGAGGAAGAGTGCTATTAATGAGAGGATGGAGGATCTGGTTGGTACTCCATTAGCTGTTGAGGATGCCCTTATAGCTTTCTTCGATCATAGTGATCCCACCCTTCAGAGGAGGGTCGTGGAAACATATATTCGTAGATTGTATCAGGTAATGTCGAACTAGTTGGCTAACAAATACTTGGTTACTTAGAATAATTACAGATAAACTCTTAATCCTGAATTTGACTAGAAGACTCTTTTACCAGCCCTACCTCATAAAGGAAAGTGTTCGCATGCAATGGCACCGATCGGGTCTGATAGCCTCCTGGGAATTTTCTCAAGAACACATCGAGAAGAAAAATAAGTCTCAAGATCCATCAAGTTGTTTGTCATCAGTAGAGAAACACTGTGAAAAGAGATGGGGGGCAATGGTTATCATTAAATCTCTTCAGCTTCTGCCAGCAGCAATTAACACTGCTTTGAAAGAGACCACTCAATGCATGAATTCTGATATTGATCATGAAATAATCCCAAATGGGCTTCCTGGGTGTTCTGGTAAAGGCAATATGCTTCATGTTGCTTTAGTTGGCATTAATAACCAAATGAGTACTCTTCAGGATAGGTTAGCTTCTCTGCAAGATCAAAATACCAAATAGTAATTAACTTGAGCTTATCGATTGACAGTTATGTTACTTGTACATTTTGCAGTGGCGATGAGGACCAGGCCCAGGAGAGGATAAATAAACTGGCGAAGATTTTGAAGGAGAATACTTTAAGCTCTGATCTTCAAGATGCAGATGTCAGGGTCATTAGCTGCATCATACAGAGAGATGAAGGACGAGTACCGATGCGCCACTCCTTCCACTGGTCAGCTGAAAAGATGTATTATGAAGAAGAACCTTTACTTCGTCACCTGGAACCTCCTCTCTCTACATTTCTTGAATTGGTTTGTGATGACTATATTCTCAAGTGATGTTTATGATTTTTTTCAACTTTGTTATTGACCTTAACTTGCTCCTTGTTCATACATTTTAGGAAAAGCTGAAAGGCTACAGAAACTTACAATATACCTCTTCAAGGGATCGCCAGTGGCGTCTGTACACTACTTTAGATAGCAAGGCTGTTATCCGGCGGATGTTTCTCCGGACACTTCTCAGACAACCAAGCACAATTAATGGCTTTGCATCAAGTCAAGTTCTTGACACAGAAATAAGCCGTGCCCAACCTTCTTTGTCCTTTACATCTATAAGTATACTGAGGTCATTAATGGCAGCTTTAGAAGAGTTGGAATTACATGTCCACAACACAACCACCAGGTCTGATCATTCTCACATGTATATTTGCATATTGTGGGAGCAACAACTTCATGATCTTTTACCTCCTTCAAGGTTAGTTCTACATGTAGTTATTCTCCATTTCCCTTTTTATTATTATTTTCACTGTGAGCAGTTTTGCAATAACTTTTCCATCTTATCTTTTTCTATTTCTTGTTGGATTCTTATTCAAGTTTGATCCGACATAGAAGTAATCTTTAGCAACATCAGATAAACATTTTTTTAAATTATCCAGGATAATGTCCCTCGATTCTTGTCAAGATGAAACCACTATTTGTCTAATATTAAAGGAAATGGCTCTCAAGATTCATGAATTGGTTGGTGTTCGTATGCACCGTCTGGCTGTCTGTGAGTGGGAAGTGAAGCTATGGCTGAATTCTGATGGACTAGCTGCATGGAGAATTGTGGTGACCAATGTTACTGGTCATACTTGCACCGTTCATGTAAGTATACTAAATCAAAGCTAACAGACGTCATTTGACAGGGAAATATAATCTATAGTTGCAAATCATGAAAAATAGTTTGTAGTTGTTAATATATTTCAATCATGCAACCTATGGAATTAATATAATTTCGTAATGTTTGTATATACTGAGTAGTTTCAGCTGTATTCTTGTTTAGAAATTTTCAGTTCAATTTGAAAATTTACAGATCATTTCATATTATTCTAGATCTATCGAGAAGTGGAGAATATCAATTCACACGAAATGGTTTACCATTCTATCACCCCTGCGAATGGTCCCCTCCATGGTGTCCCATTGAATGCTCAGTATTCGCCACTGGGGTTCATCGATCAAAAACGTTTAGTGGCTAGGAAAAACAACACAACATACTGCTACGACTTCCCCCTGGTAAAATTCCCATTCCTTTATATATCAAAATAGAACAGTTTTTTGTATCATCAGATATGTTACGGTTAGCTCTCCGCTATATAATTTTAAGGATATCTAACATCCATACAGGCATTTGAGACTGCACTTCGACGGTCATGGGCTTCTTATGCCTCTGTTGATGCTAGAGCGAATGACAATAAAGATCTCATCAAATTTACAGAACTGGTGTTCGCCGAGAAGTTTGGAGCTTGGGGCACTCCTCTAGTCCCTGCTAGCCGGTCCTCTGGTCTCAATGACATTGGCATGATAGCCTGGTTGATGGAGATGTCCACTCCAGAATTCCCTGATGGGAGAAAGATTATAGTTGTGGCAAATGATGTTACCTTCAAAGTTGGTTCATTTGGTCCAAGAGAAGATGCATTCTTCCATGCGGTAACTAATTTGGCTTGTGATAAGAAGCTCCCTCTAATCTATCTGGCAGCAAATTCTGGTGCTCGGATTGGAGCAGCTGAAGAAGTGAAATCTTGCTTTAAGGTTGGTTGGTCTGATGAGTCGAGCCCAGAACGCGGTTTTCACTACATCTATCTGACTCCAGAAGACTATCAACGTATTGGTTCCTCTGTTATCGCTCATGAACTGAAACTGGAAAATGGTGAGATCAGATGGGTCATAGATACGATAGTGGGAAAAGCGGATGACTTGGGAGTTGAGAACCTATCAGGAAGTGGTGCTATTGCTGGTGTTTATTCGAAGGCATATAATGAGATATTCACTCTTACCTATGTGACTGGACGAACCGTTGGTATCGGAGCATATCTTGCTCGGCTTGGCATGAGGTGCATTCAGCGTCTTGATCAGCCTATAATTCTCACTGGATTTTCTACTTTGAACAAACTTCTCGGACGTGAAGTATACAGTTCTCACATGCAACTGGGTGGCCCAAAGATCATGGCAACAAATGGGGTTGTTCATCTGACCGTATCAGATGATCTTGAGGGCATTTCAGCCATTTTGAGATGGCTTAGCTATGTTCCTCCTTACATAGGTGGCCCGCTTCCCATATTGAGATCCCTGGATCCACCGGAGAGGCTTGTCGAATATTTCCCTGAGAATTCTTGTGATCCACGTGCTGCTATTTGTGGAAGTAATGGAAACAATGGCAAGTGGTTAGGAGGCATATTCGACAAAGACAGCTTTATAGAGACGCTGGAAGGTTGGGCGAAAACTGTGGTCACGGGAAGAGCAAAGCTTGGCGGAATTCCTGTAGGGGTCATAGCTGTTGAGACACAGACGGTGATGCAAATTATCCCTGCAGACCCTGGTCAGCTTGATTCCCATGAACGTGTCGTCCCACAAGCAGGACAAGTTTGGTTCCCTGACTCTGCAACTAAAACAGCCCAGGCGCTCTTAGACTTTAATCGCGAAGAACTTCCACTTTTTATCCTTGCCAACTGGAGAGGGTTTTCTGGTGGGCAGAGAGACCTATTTGAAGGGATACTCCAGGCAGGGTCTACGATTGTTGAGAACTTGAGGACATACAAACAACCTGTATTTGTGTACATTCCCATGACCGGAGAGCTTCGTGGGGGTGCATGGGTTGTCGTGGACAGCAAGATTAATCCAGAGCACATTGAGATGTATGCTGAACGGACCGCCAAGGGCAATGTGCTTGAGCCTGAAGGAATGATTGAAATCAAATTCAGGACAAAAGACCTCATCGAATGCATGGGTAGGCTTGACCATGAGATTATCAGTTTGAAAGCAAAGCTTCAGGACATCAAGGCTGGCATAGTCTCTGGCGATGCAGAAGCACTTCGAAAGAGCATAATGACTCGGGAGAAGAAGCTGTTACCTGTCTACACTCAAATAGCCACACAGTTCGCTGACTTGCATGACACTTCCCTCAGGATGGCTGCTAAGGGGGTGATCAAGAAAGTTGTGGATTGGGAGGAATCTCGTTCTTTCTTCTACAAAAGGCTACACAGGAGAGTTTCAGAGGGATCACTCGTAAGAACTGTTAGAAATGCTGCTGGAGAGCAGTTGTTGAATACATCAGCTATAGAATTGCTGAAGAAATGGTTTTTGGCTTCTGAGCAAGCTGGAGCAGTGAGTGCTGTGTGGGAGGACGACGATGCTTTCTTTTCCTGGAGAGATGATTCTAGAAACTATGAGAAGTATCTTGAGGAGTTGAGGTTTCAAAAAGTATTTAATCAACTCATGGAACTCGGTGAATCGCCTTCCGATTTGCAAGTTTTGCCTCAATGTCTTTCTGCTGTTCTTAGCAAGGTACGGCACTTTTCATCTTTTATTTTGTGTTTGAGGTTATTCTCTGCAAAAATCACCTTCAATTTTCCCAAATTTCAAAAAGAAATCTAATCATCTGAAAGTTCTGTTAAAACTTTTCATACCCAAATCTAAGTCGGATCAATTGCTCGAGTTATTCCTAGACTTTGCACCGGTTAAACTGTTTAATAATTATTTGTCGTCCCATCCTAAAACTCTGACCTTGCCAAAATGATCTCCGATCCAAATCTTGGATCTTTTATACTATGATCTCAGTGCACAATTCGATTGTTTAAATTTGATGCAGATGGATTCAGCCAGAAGAGCGCATCTGGTTGAAGATATCAAAAAAGTTCTCGACTGATTAAACTGGATGGATTCCTGCTATATTTAGTGTTCTTGCTGGAGTAAATAGCAATTAATTCCAACGGCGCCAACCCCAACCGAAAGAACCATCTACCATCTTCAAGAGAAAACAATGTTGAAATTTTCCGAGATCAAGATTCTTCTGTTTCTGGGCATCAACAGTGCGACTGCTGGTTTTTTTTTTCCCACTATAAGTGTATTTTTTTTTCCACTATAAGTGTATATATGGTGGATGTAGGTCTGGTGATAGATCTGTACTAAATCTCTACATAGATTTAGTGAGGTAGAATGATTAAGGAATAATGTTTGTTTTTATCGCTTATTATCCAGTAATGTCAGATTTCTGAAGACATGGATCTCTCAGTAATAAAGAAAACTAGAATCTTCCAAGCAACTCTTATGTTGTTGTTGCCGCTTACTGATGGAAATTATGTGTGAGCTTGGTGCAATTTTAAAGAACCAGTTTGGTTACAATAGCAAGATTCAGATTACATGACACAAAACAGTTGATGCAAGATAGCTGACAATAGCCAGCCATAAATTTTACATGGTGTTGCACTTCCACTTGTCAGAGACCCAACAAAATGACATAATTAGAAGAGTAAACAAAGAAATTGCAACAAAATATGCAGACTTCACTTGAGTTATACAAGTCATGATGCTTCTAAGGATTTTTCTCAAGATTTTGTGCGAGGCAGGGCTGAATGTAATTGTGGAAGCTTGTCCCATTCTCACATGAAATGAAGAACATAGTTTCCGCTCACTAAATCTTCCCTTTCAGAACCAATTGATGCAGTCCACAGAGCATACTGCTGATGGAAGATCATAATTTTCATCACAAACTTTTAGAGCAGATCAAGAGAGCACATTGGAAAAGAAAATTGAAGGCAAGATTTCAGTAGCAATAAGCAAAGAGTTAAACATTTTAAGTAGTGTACATTAGCAAGGGATAAGGAATGGACTAAGTTAAAGAATATGAAGTCCTCATGGCCAGCAGCAAAAACTCGGTATCTCGGAGTCCAGCAAATCCACCACTGTTTATCCATTATTCCAGCAACATAAATGTCATCCTGCAAAGGTCTCTCTTTGTAAGTCTTAAAGGTCAGATCTACGAGAAGAGATCATCGACAAAGATTCGAGAACAACTATCGTTAATGAATACCATGCATTTCTTCTTTTCTAAATATTTAACATTTTCTACACAATATCTTGTGAAATCTAAACTTGGTGTCAACGAATTGATGATACAGGTAATTATATGCCAAGAAAAAACAAAAAGAAAAAGAATGATGCTCGGGCTATAACTTCACCCATATGCAAATTCATTTTCATGATTCCTTTTTTGATGGCAGTAGCTAAAAAGCTACCTATACTACCTATAGTGAGCTTGGAAAAAGGATATAAACTTAGATATAGCATATTATAGTTTCAGCTTTTCCTCTCCAAGATGAAAAAGCTGAGAATAAGATAACTGAATGAGAAAAACAGTCTCAATAAATTATCATAACTGTCTCTATGCACTGCAAGTTGCAAGTATAGTCACTTAAGACAGAAATCATTTATTTGAGGTTAAGTGGAGTCATCACCGAAAGACCTTAGATACAGAAATCATTTATTTGAGGTTAAGTGGAGTCATCATCAATCTTTTGTGTAGTGGAGGTAGAACTTTGACACCATAAAGACGAGTTTAAATTGATGCGTTAATGCTCATCATAGCTCATCCCCTATCTTTGTGAACATTCAGATTACTAGCAGTTGTAGGTACCTCATGGGAAACTCCCTTCAAAGTGATGCTCCTTTCCACACACACACACACACACAAAACCAACCACCTCTTAAGGACATTCATCACTGTATATGGAACTTGTAAATGTGGATATTATGAACAACGGACTTGGACATCTAAGTGTGGCTAACATACAGGAATTGCTTGTTGTGTTTTCTGAATACAAACTCGTTACTATTAAGGTACTCATCTACTTATATTCATAAAACAAAATATGAATCTCTTGCCAGACTTACGCTATGAGATAGTGGATTCCATACATCTAAACCTACAAATTAGTACTACAGTCAGCTATAACACATAGAGGTTCTATTTACAGCAAAATAAATGACATGGGATTTCTAACAAGTACTGTTTTTACTCATAATTTTGGCAGCATATTATTATCATCTTATACATAAACAAAATCCGTAAGCAGTTTTACATTTCATAAACCTGGTTTATGATGCCTTCATCATGTTATCAAAATCAATGAACAAATAGTAGTTAACAACATTCCTACTACATTATCTTGCCATCAATTTCACTTCTGAACCTCCTGCAATTGTATGAACAATATCCTCAGAGTGCGCTCCAAATTAAGACCTGCGAGTGATAATATTCTCTCCATGGTTATTTTTTATCAGTTGAGGCACACTCCAAGTTTCATTTAGTTCCCATAATCGAAAACCTGTAGGCTCTTGGATACCCTAACCTGCAAGATATTGTCCAAAAACTAACTTAATTTCCTGGCATGTTCTCATGTCTTCTAAATCAACGTACAACTGGGGCCTTCAAAATACTATAAAGTTGATCTTTTAATGAGAAGGGCAAAGTCCTACTCTATTACAAGTATAAATCGCATGATAACCACTCATCGCAACGAGCAACATCTGAAAGCAAAGTAATCTAGCAAACTGCATTTATTTTGATTTGTCAACAACAGGGCCTCAGAAATTTGTAATGTAAAGACAAACTGTTAAAGGTAGAACCATGAGATAGGATCAGACCTAGCACCTGATACGGAAATTAATATACACAAGCTCAGGTTGCAACCACAGAAGTAGAATTAGGGTAGAGAGACAAGAGACTGTGAAGCAGGAATTTCAAGAAAGAATACATATTTGTTTGCCTCAGAAATAATAAAGAGATAACATCATACGACTTCTGAGCATCAAAACATGGTGGCAATGGATGTTAGAGATTTGCAAGTGATAATACCAAGCCCAAGAATGATAACATGATGATGTGATCTAATGTACGTACAACATATTAAGCAGTCAGAATTGGACATCTTGAAATATAAACACACAAGTTTTGAGCATCAACAGTAGACAGCTTTAACTAACAGTTAACTAATAACTTGCATGATTACTTCACAAAAGAATCCTCTTAAGCATTGTTTATTTCATGATAGAGACTGAATCGCACTCAATGTGTTCTACCAATTTCCTAGCTGAAGAAAGACAACAACCAAATACAAAAGGCTCAAAGGTGAGAGTTTTACCTTTGTCTTTCACTCCAACGCAACAGTGGCGCCGACTCCCTTGAGTTTGGCGGCGATCGCCTCCGCCTCCTCCTTGGTCACCCCCTTCTTGAGCACCACGGGGGCCTTCTCCACCAACTCCTTGGCCTCCTTCAGCCCCAGGTCGGTGAACGTCCTCACCTCCTTGATGATCTTGATCTTGGCCGCGGCGTCAAACTTCTCGAGCTTGATGTCGAACGCAGTCTTCTCCTTCTCCTCGGTCGCGGTCTCGACACCCGGACCCGTCCCCGCCGTGGGCAAGCCGCCCCCGGCCTGAACCAATTGATTGAGGCCGAGCTTGAGGCGGAAGAGGATGGAGTAGTCATTGCGCTCCTCCTTGGTCAGAGAAAGAAGCTCATCGGCGATTCGCTCGAGCTTCTGGGTCCGCGACTCGGCGGCAACTCCGCCGGAGGGTGCGGAAGAGGAGAAGTGGCGGGCGGCGGAGAAGAGGAGGCGGCGGAGCAGCATTTGGGGCGTCAGAAGTGGCATTTTTGGGATTAGGAACTACGGGGAAACTTATTGGAATAACTACGACTCGAACTACGGGCTCCATATTTGGATCCGATAACACATAAAACCCGAATCCGATCCGCATTTGTCATATATGAATCATGCTTTGGGATCCATAAAGTTATTTGACTTGGTTAGCCTGATTCTCCCAGACGCACCTTAAACCACGACATCTTGCTTTCCGTCCGCCCTCCGAGTCTCATCTCTCTGCTACTCGGAGTCCCTCTGCCGTGGCGTGTGATCTCTTCGCGATCAATCTGTACTTTCCTCCTCCTTCCTTCTTCTTTTGGCTCTCTTTTTATCTTGGGTGTTCTTTTCGGTTCGGAATCTTCTCCCGAGATCTCTTTCCTGCTGGGTTCTGTTTCGTGCTGGTCTAATGCCCGTATTCTGTTCTGGAATTAGGGTTTTCCATCTGGCCCTCTACCGAGTTCTCCATCGCCTTCGATAGCTGATTGCTCGGGTGAGTTGTTCTCCCGCCGAAAGATCGGTTCTTTCATGAGATTGCATCTGCAAGCACTGATTCATACTTTCATGTTGATGGCAATCGAGTGCAGGCAGGATCCAACAGGAGAATTGGAAGATAATGCAAGAGATTAAAAGTTCAAGATGCCACAACAGCTATTTCAGTGTTATATGCAATGGATTTGGGGACAAAAGCTAGTGTGGATGCATTGGGAGAGTGTGCAACAAAAAGCCAGATTTTGATCACCGAATTGGGTATTTGTGGTCAGCTCAAGTGTCATACAATTCCTGTTGAAGAATTCTTCGAGAAAACTGAATCCGTGCCGTGAATCTATTACCCACCATTCCCCGAAGAAGAGGTGGCCATTTAAGCTTGCAGCACAAGGCAAAAACATTATCATCTCAGCTTAATGCTGCTGCAAGGAACTACCTGTGTTTTCCGATGAACCAATCCGTGAAACAGCATGTGATCTCGAAGAAGACTCGATGCTTCGCTCAGGTATTCGTTTGGTTGTCAGCATGATAAGGTGAGGCCCGAAGCTGACTAAATCCCGGTTGATCATTTCATCCTCTGCTTTCCCTTTGATAAGCTACCATGCAGCAGCATCCCGCCAGCAGCTAGTCAAGGGATCTTTGTGATAGGACTTCAGTTTCCTGCGCACGCCTCTGCAATGGCAGCTTATGAAACAGCAAGTCGGTATATTTCTGCCAATCTGATTGTGTGGCTTTTTGTGGACGACCAATCTCGTCTTCTTTCCCCTATGACCAAAAGGATCAGCAAGCTTGTGCGAAAAGAATACAATTACTAGAGACTAAATTGTGGTCCTTTGATCCTCGATTTGGATGTCTTAACGTTGAACGGAAGTTCGTAGTGATCCTCAGCTTGGTTGTCCTGGCAGAGATCGGATTCACCAGAAGACAACAGAGTAGGATCGTTACATTTCCCCTCCAAGATTTGATCTTCCAACAACACCAAGATCAACAACCAAGGACAGGCACATATATATATGTACATGATTCTAGTCGAAAGAAAGAGCATCCGTAGCAGGAACCACAACAATCTGGGGAAGGAAGCCACCAAGTCAAGCAGAGAAGAGGCCATCAAAGGCAGCCAAGCCAAAGGAGCTCTTTGGTTCCAGAGCCCTCCCCACCTCCTTCAAGGTAGAGACCTCCTCCCTGGCCTTCCTCCCCAGAGCCGAAACAGTGAAAGAAGCCAGGAAGTGGAAGCACTCCTCTCGCCTCACCCCATGGTCTGCCTTCTCCCAGCGCGCCTTGCTGCTCTTCTCGAAGTCCTCCGCCACCAGGAGCGCGATGTCCGCCATTGCCCAAAACTTCCACCTTGCAAGTCTAGCCTTGTGTGTTGTGGTTCACCGGTCACCGATGGGGCTCCATATTTATAGAATGTGGTGAGCTCAGCATCATCCTCCCGTCTTTGCTGCGTGGCTGTCGGCGTGGGTGCGGATAAGGCTCGCGCGTTTGGTGCGGTCGTCTACTCTACTCTGACCCGACCGACCCACGGCGTGAATTATTGTGGGCTTTCCCGGTTTCTTCTGTGAGGTGAGACGTACGTGGACGGTTTCGGAGTGCGGTTTTCGTGGAAACTTCGGGTTTCGCCGGGTGCCAAAACCAGAAGGGGAACATTTGATCATTTTGTTAGATTCCTGCAGAGTCCCAACAATTGAAATTAAATTGTTTTTTTGCCTGTAAAAATAAGATAAACTCGGTGCTATCCGAATCTCCTAATTCAAGAATGAAACGACACTACGACCCCATTTCGAATGACAAAATGCATATATATTTGATCGAGGGAAAGGGCTCCCAATTTAGAGCGGAAGCAATGACGTCGTCCACCATGGCACCAACGCATACGACGTGCCATATGACGTCGTATGAACACCGTCCCACGTCTACTGCCATATGACGTGTCTCCCACCGACAAAGACCTTCGCGCACCCAAGAGGATGACGGTGGCAAATAGTACTCCTCTTTTATTATTTGACTTGGAGTTGGTTCGTAACCAATTCGTAGAAGCAGCAGCTGAGTCGCACGCGCTCGATGAGGTCCATGGTCTTAAGATAAGATTCGGTAGCGCTCGGAAGGTGGAAGCTTATTGTGTTAGAAACCCATCGATGCTTCTCCCATCTTCTCCTGGATCGGTACGTCACATAAATAATGCCAGCCAATATCATTAGGATAAGCATGCGTGTATTTGCACGTAATATTGCAAATGTACAGTGATGTGGGGCCGGACACGCAAGGACGGACCCACCTCTGTGTGTTCGCAGCAAAAAAGAGGCCTTTTTCTGGGTGAGGTGCAAAGAAGGATCACGAAATAGATGAAGGCAAAGAGGAGGAGGCGGGCAAGTAAACATGTCACGCTATCTTTATGTTCTTGATTCGCAAGAACGCCGGCCATAAAGATCAACCGACTACAAGCTTGGGATGGTAAGCGGTTAGGCTAGACCGATTGAGATCCGGTTCGGACCATGCTAATCGAATCGGTTTTCGGGCCGCGATTTGCCAGTTCATTAGTAATTATTCATCCTTAATTAGGCCCTTCGTCGCTGACATTGGGGCCCGGCCCACAAGAGCCACTTCGTTTGGCAGGTGCTACCGGTTTAAAACAAGATTCGATCTCCTTAACCCGACGAAACCTTCGCCCGTCCCGTCTCCCTGTCCCCCAAAGCCTTTCTCCCAATCCCAGACCCTGTCGAAACCCTAACCCTTAATCATCCATCAATCCAGTTCGCTTCGTTCCAAGAAGCCTGAATCGAAGTTGTCTTCCGGCGGTTGGAATCCGATCTTTTCATCGCGGGTGGGAAAGGTGGAGTCCATGGCGAGGAAGCCCAGCGGCAGCAACAGCTGCTGCGTCGTCTGCGAGGGTTCCAATATCGCTTCCATCTGCGCGCCCTGCGTTAATTATAGGTAATTGCTCTTGTTTGATCGGATATTTTTGACGTTATTGACTTGGGTTTCCTCTAAAATTTTCAGAATAAATTATTATAGCACCGTGTTGATATCGCGGAAGAACGTCCGTGAATCCCTCTATTCGAGGCTGAGCGGTGAGCTGGAGGCGAAGGTTAGGTTGCGTGCCTGTTGACTAGGGTTATTAATTTTACAATGTCCTGGATTTTGTTAAAATTAGTAGAGCTATGTTTCATGTCTTCTAATGTTTTTTCCAATAGTGCTGTCTAAGGTGTTCTTATCTTGTTTCAATGACAACCATGGATCACGTAACTGTTATCTACTCTTTTGATTTGATCATAGGCAGAGCATAATGAGAGAATAATTTTTAGAAAACGATGGTGTCAGGCATCTCACATAAAAAGTTCCTTTTCCAGATGAGCCCATGTGAAGAAAATCATTGTTCTTCTCAATATGAGAAACTAGGAGCAAAAGAACTTCTATAGATTGCTTATTTATTCTTTTGTTTACTCACGTTTAATTAGCAGCTACTTCTTTGCTTGCTTTTAATTGAACTTGTTTGGTTCAAGTATTAAAAGAATAAAAATAATTATTCTAGAATATGATGAAAGGAATAATATACCATTTTTATGTTCAGATGTATTTATGATGGATGAAGAGACATAGAAAAAATACCTGTATGAATGAAGGGAGTAGCTAATTTTCCTGTTTTGTTAGAAGAGGCTATTTTATGATGGTGTTGTCATAGCTGATGTGTGTCATCACTAAGGTTGCTACTAAGATGGTGGCCATGGCTTTTGGGGTAAGGTGAGGTACAGGAGGGAGAGAGACGGAGGAGTTGAGGCTTGTGGTGGAGTTGTGTTGGGTTCAAGAGATTGAATGGAGAGAGAAGGGAAGACTGCATATGATTGCCATCAAGGAGTGGAGAGGAGAGAGGAGAGGGAGAGAAGGCACATTTGTGCACGCACACACACACAGAGAAGAAAAAGGTCATGCCTAAGGCTGCAAGGATATATATATAATACATTCTGTCGATGGCATTTTAAAAATAGACATCCAGATCAAGAGTCATCTAACTCGTCTCATTTTAAAAAGAAAATTCCACAAGTCTCATTTATCACAATTCAAATGCTCCTGTAAACCAATGCCAACTTTTTTAAATGTATAGATTAAGGCTCATTATATTACTGTTTTTCATTTGATCATTAACGGCTAATCGAATGAAGTTGTGATTTGGACCTTCATGGTATGACTGTTGTTTGTTATCCATGTATTTGGTATCATGTTTGTGTTACTGACTCAAATCATTGATTATACCTGGATCTGGTGTTCCTGACGAGGCTACCACCAAGAGTGCTTATTGATGTCTATCGGTAGAGACCCATTGTGTGAGAAAAATGGCCTGGTTAGAAAGGTTCTCCAGATCATAACTATAATCTTGATCTACTGCTGTGCATATATTATTTCAATGGCAAATTGTTGTGAATTATTATGTTGCCATGATATATCCTCCTGGTCGAGAATTGAGCATTACATGAAGGACTTAAGTGGGTGCACCGCTGTTGATGTAGGCTTGGGATTTCTCATTTACATGCTTGCTATACTGTATTCATTATTATGTTTATTCTTCTACTGTTTTTTTATCTCTTAAAAACATTTCTTCTGTTTTGTGTGTTGTTTCCTGTTTTGATATATATATTTTTAATTCTACAGAGGAAAGCAGATGAACAAATTAATTGGAGAGTGACAGAAACTGAGAAACTCAAGAAGCTGAAGGATCATCGAAACTACTTAAAGATGCAACTTGCAGAAGGTTTGTCCCTATGTAGGTAATACGTGTGTAAGCACCGAGTCTTATGACAAGCATGTTTGTGCTCTTTGGTTTTTAATCTTGTTGGTGTTATTCTCTTACAGAGAAGGCTAAGCTTGCAGAAGCCTCAAATGATTTGAAGTTGAGACATGAGTCACTGGATTCAGCTTTTGCAACAGTAATACATTTTACTTTGATATTATTTGTACCCACTTGTACTACCTTTTGTCATTCTAATATGCTTTAATCTTGCATCGATCACTTGTGACTGTTGGACTCCGATCTTTTAGATAAAAAGGAACCGTATGGAGTTGTTGGATAAATTTAATAGTGATCTTATATACAGCCAGCGCTTAGCCCATGTAAGTACCTTTTCTTAATATTTTTGTTCTTTTTCATAAAATTTTTAGGAAATTTTGTGAATAATTTTTTATATGTTCTGTTCTAGTTTCAGTCAGTCCGGTTTATCAACACTGGTTTTTTATAATTCATATTATTTTGCCATGGGCTGTAATGCTATTTTAGACAACATTGGTATCGTCAACATTCTTAAATAAGAGGCGATCTCTATGATTACCTCATGTTCTTGGATGTTATGGTCTTGGACATAAGTGAAAAATCATTGTTCTTGTGATCCTAGTCTTGCATGTCTTTGAGATTAAGCCACATGTCTCATCGTTATTCTTCATTTGTGTCATCTTTTTTATTTCTCCATTTTGTCTTTATTTCTATTTTTCAATTAATTTTTAATTTCTTAAACATGAAGTCCCCCCTTCTTCTGGTTCATTAGCTCTTGAGTTTTGTTTAATGTATGTTCTTGCCTGCTGGTGTGGTTGCTTGTAATTAATGATGAAAGGCATTGATAGTAGATTGGGTAAGTTTGAAATGACAGACCTTATGAACTGATGATATATCTTTTTAATTAATTAGTATTTTTAACTTTGATATTTTAATTTAAATCACCTGGTATTAGTTTGCTTAGGATCTAGTGGGGTTTGGTTGGGGCTTAGTATGGAATTGTTAGCAATAGAAGACATTGCCTGGCTAAATTTAGCTAAGAATGTAAGTTATCATAGACATAAAAATGCTATTATAAAAATCTTCTGCTGAATCTTATTTTTGATAAAAAGATAAGTCTGATGAAAGCTCGAATTAGTTAAACCTTTGCAGTGTAAGATAGATATTCATGAGGATCCCTGCAATAAAATCAAAGAAGGCTACTGAGACATTCGCCCCTTCAATATTTCCTGCTCATTTTGTGTCCCTTTTTTGACTGCTGGTTTCTCAAGTTAGGATGCAATGTGATAATGCATGGTTCAAAGGTGTTTGTTCAATATGTGTTATATGACTATGAAAAAAAAATACTGAACATAAATATATTATATTCCAGTTGTTATTTCATTATATATTAATTTCTTAATTTATTTTTAGTTTTTCTTTATTTTTTTATTTTTTTCTTTTTTCTGAAATTGTGATATTATTTTATGCAGATGGCAACCTCTGAACGTATTCATAAGCAGTCCGTGGTTATAAAACAGATCTGCAAACTCTTCCCAATGCGTCAGGTAATGACTATTTAGCTCTTTAATATGATGCATTGTTATAGTTATGTAGTAGATTGGCTTCATTAGTTTGAACCAAGTAGGTAAGGATCAGTCCTATGAAGCTACCATAAATAGTTGGTGAAAGCAAGGTTCGAAATATCGTACCGTACCGGCATTTCGATGTTCGCTCGATACGGTATGGAATATTTAAAAGCCGACGTCGCATCGCCTCGGCGACGTCGCCTTTTCCTTCCCCACGTGGGGCGATGTCGCCTCGTTTATTTAAATTATATATATATAATTTTATTATTATTATTCGTTCCGCCTAGTAACGGGCGGTCCGCGTATCGGTATATCGTCGGACCGGTACGTACCGCCCATATCGGGCGGTATTATTCGGTATTGCTTACCTTGGGTGAAAGGCATACTGGTCAGGTATTTTGTTATCAAAACATCGACTCTTTAGTTACCCATGGTTATGCAGTTCCATGTTTCTGTTTAGTTGTCCAATGGATGAGTAATTTATCTGTTTTGCCATTTTGCCCAATGTTCATATATGACTAGGGATGCAAATGAAATTGTCTAGCTTGTCTGCCTTCGATGGATGCTGACATGTCCCAACTATTCGGGATAAGCTATGTGGATCCTTTTTCCATCATTGAACTCAATAAAAAGCAGTATCCTTAGTTAATTTAAGAATATATAAATATTTATCTATAGTTTCTAGTAAGGTTTTCATGGTTTCTCTCATACCATTGGCACTAATAGTCTTACCTCTTCTAACTACGATGTCTTAGGGGACATGACGATTAATGTCCTAAATGAGTATAAAGGACCTCTAGTAGAAAGGACTAGTAATTACTTAGATGCAAGTTCTAGATCATCTACTAATTGAAAAAAAGTAAAAATTATATTAATATTTTAGTTTTTGTAGTTAAACAGAGTATCCTGGGGATTGGTATAATGTTTTTTCTGTCATTCTGACCAGCACAAATTTTCTGCAAATGGTATGGGGGATAACTCCTATGTTGAATTTATGTTTCTTTCCACTTTATATCATAGATATTCTATGCTTACCAAGTTCTTTGCCATAATTTATGGTAATAGTTCAATATCTGTTATTTTTTGCCACCCAAACAAATCTTTACTTTATTAGAAGTATCTTATTCTGGCCCAATTATTTGCTTTAAAGAGTGTTACTGTTACCAAGTCTGGAAAGATAACATTTGTAGGTGCTTGGCTTGAAGGAAAGAAATTAAGACTCAACAATGAAGATGTGTGTATGAACATACATAACAAACATCTTTTGGAGATATTCTTTTGTTAAAAGACGAATTTGGCTTGAAAAGTATACTTTGGCAGTCAGAATGTTCAGCATTTAAGAAATAGGTTATAAAGAATTTAGTTGTAGCAAAGATGAGCATGGATGATTGAAGTGTGTTATAATGATAAAATCAGAAACAAAATTATATATGTAATAGGTTACAAATGCTAATTGTGAACGCTGATGAAAAACTTTGAATGTCTAAAAGAAGACTGGTATAAGAAAAAGAATTGGTAGGAGTGTCGAGTTTATTCGAATTAGAGGTACCATGAGAACAAAAATAACAACAAAGAAGTCATGGCAAGAAATAGTGAGGGAATTTAAAGGTGAAATAAATGCACATAGATTTGCTATATATGTGGGACGAATGAGTTGTTATTGTTGATTGTAATGGTTGGTGGAATTCACGAAGTTCTAGCATGTCTGCATGGTAGTTAAAGAAAAGGATTTTTCATGAGTTTTGGGGTATCCTTTTTCCACGTTTTGCTAAAGAATTTTTTTTTCAAAAATGGATTTAACAAAATTAAGCATAAAAAGCCTAAGATTGTTCTCATTATATTTGGTTCTGAGATTTATAGGTTGAAACCTCTTTGGAGAAATGAAAATTTTTTAATAGGTAGAGTACAAAACATTCCACCATTACCATAATGGATGAAGACTTTTTAATAGGTAAGTCAGATCTTTAAGAAACTAAACTTCTATCTGGAAGTGTTTGTTCCTTTGAGTATCTAAATTATTAAAAGCTGAGTTAGCACCTAAGGCTAATACCTGTGAAAATGGTTCACATTCAGTTTTACTTAAATATCCCTTCCCTTGTCTTATCTATGCAGTTCTGGTGAATATATACATGAAACTTTTGTTGCTCTGCCTTTTCTCTTATGAAACTAATTTATAATGATAAAGATTAACTCATAGCTGTTGCTAAAATGATTTCAGTATTCGAAGGTTGCTTTAGAACAGCTTAAATAGTTTCATATGATGCTTCTTATTTCATTTCTAGGTGAACTCAGATGGAGCAAAGAATGGATCAAATGGTTTATATGACCAAATATGCTATGCACGTTTACCTAGAGGACTTGATCCGCATTCTGTTCCATCTGAAGAGCTTGCAGCTTCCTTGGGGTAGAGTTTTACTTGCTCATTGATTCTTCTGGTTTTGGATCTCAATTGTTTCTTATTTTAACTCTTTAGAGAAATCTAGTTGGACTCTCAATATCTTGTCAAAAACACTTACAGAATGTTCCATTATCTGCATTTTACCTCCATTTTGTGCCTCATTGCATTATGGCTTCGTTCCCTAATATGGGTTGTCTATATTTTTGAGATCACTTCTCTCTGCTGTGGATTTATTTGAGGTTGTAAAAAAATTCATGCTACTGTTAGTGTTTGTTGCTTTAATATTTGGCGACCCAATTGAGTGGGCTATTTTGTAGTTTGGTTTATGAGTGAGTTGTCATATGTATTACAGCTTTATGTGCCACTGCTGTATGAGCTTACTTGATTTTTGCCATCTTCAATTTTATTTCATTGCACTACTGTCTCATATTTTGGTATTATATCCACAATGGTGCATAGTTGAGGTTTGCCTCTCAGTATACTTCTGAAGTGACTATAAAGTCATTTTTTATGCTTTTCAAACAGGTACATGGTCCAATTATTAAATCTCGTTGTTCCAAGTTTAGCTGCTCCAGCACTACACAATTCAGGTTTCGCGGTAAGCTACATTGTTTGCCAATTAGTATTAGCGACATCTACAATTCATTTGTTAGGCAGACAAGAAGGCCCAATCAATTTTACTCTGGTTTCATATTTCACACCTGAAAGTGATTAGTTAATGCAACATAACTTATATAAATATATTTTTCTTGACAATGAGTTATGTTTACCATTCATCATTTCTACAGAATGGTAGAGGTTTTACTTCATGTTGTGCTCTTCTGTGCTAAATTTCCTGCTTAATGAACTATGTTCATGAGCTAATTTATTTAGCGGGCTGTATTGTTGCTTATTTTATACCTTTGAAAATCTGCAACAATGAGTTGCTTTCTGGATGATATATTTATCGTGTTGATTATGTTGTTCCTTTTCTGTTGTCAAAATGAAAGAATATGACAAGAACTTCTGGTCTTTATATGCCACTGCTCTCCATTATCATTGTGCTTTGATCTTGTTGTTTTGTCTCTCCAGGGTTCCTGCTCACGTATATGGCAACGAGATTCATATTGGGATGCTCGCCCATCTTCACAGAGGTATTGCATTGCAAGGAGCTTTTATCCTATTGATTACAATAACATAATCACACTACTTTTGTAATATGCAGCAAGGAATATCCACTTTTTATACCACGCCAGAATTTCTGCTCTTCTTCCAGTGGGGAAAATTCATGGTCTGATAGAAGTTCCTCTAATTTTGGTGTTGCTTCAGTGGAGTTAGAAAGAAAGCCTTGTTTAGAGAGTTCCAGAAGTAGTAGCTTCAATTATTCCTCTGCCTCACCACATTCTTTTGAGACTCACAAGGACCTGCAGAAAGGGATATCACTTCTCAAGAAAAGTGTGGCATGCATCACAGCATACTGCTATAATTCATTATGTCTGGATGTGCCCCCTGAAGCTTCTACTTTTGAAGCATTTGCTAAATTGTTGGTTGCTCTATCTTCTTCAAGAGAACTACAATCAACAAGAAATTCATTGAAGATGGCATGCTCAAGGTATTTCATTTAGTCTTTGTACTGCAATTTTGTGAAACTTGATGTCGTTCTTTTCTTTGGCCACATATTGCAGTCACTATTGCTTGTAGGTTCCTTGATAGTTTGACCAATGAACTGTGACTTGGACTGCTTAATAAATGTATATATTAACTAATGACAGTTTATCGTAAAGTCCTGAGTCCGAATCCTGCCTTCTCCACTTACCTTTTGTAACACACACACACACACATACACACACACACACACACACACACTAATGTTATTATTGTTTTAGACATGCACAACACCAGGTTGTAAGATGATCTTAGGAAGTTGTATAGTTTGATTATATAGTGATGACGACACAGGTTGTAGAAAAGTTGGTCTCTTAGAAGGTCTTGTTAAATATTCAACTTAAAAAAGAAAGGTCTGTTTTGGTTTATTCCTTGAAATATTTAGGAGCAATTTCATATGTATTCTACAAACATTAGAAATTATGTATTATCACATCTACTCTCGTTAAGAGTGTATATATATGAGTCAGGCAAAATAAAGAAAATTTCATGTACGAAAGGTAGTATGATGATTTTTTTTCTATTTAAAATTTGTCATCATGTACCTTTGAAAGGGTAAATATGAAATTAGCTTCTTCAATAGGGGTACATATAAAATCTAGCCATGATGAACCCCATTGACATTTCTTTATTGAGCTGTTGTATCAGTTACATGTATACTTGCAATAGTGTCTTTTGTGTGATGAAAATTGTGTATTTATCATACTTTAATATGTTTTTGTATTGTATCACCCTGTTGTGGTCTTAATGTCTCGCTAGACATCTAAATCAGGAATTAGAAATTGTTAACTATTATTTGAATTTCATGTATTTATTCAATTGGAAAATAATGCAGTTTAGTGACAAAATGATGTGTGCTCTTCTGTGGTTTGTGAACTACTCTTTAAGTCCACGGTATGCATACCTCGTGAAGCATACAACATGTTGTTGCACTTTAGTGGATTTTGTACTTTTTATGATTGTTCTATCTGCATCATTAAAACTGAGAATCAGATCATTGTATTCTTGGTCATCTCTATCTTTCCATACATGCATGTTCATTGAGATATCATCCATCAGCTTTTTACATGAATGGTAATTTTGTTTAACCAATCGGGCCATTGACCCTCTTATTTTAGCTCTGAATGACATGGCAAAAAAAGCTTCCATTTGTAATCTTGGTGTCGAGCAGGTTAGGATTCAATATCTAAACTACCACTTGTAACTGGTGGCAATAGTTGTGGCTGAGCACAACTTCATCCATCCATGTGCAGTTCTAAATGGCCGTCAATTTTTTTTTGTTTTTTCATTCCGGTGGTCTATGGGTGTCAGGGATGATGATATAGGAATTTGGTTATAGATATTGGCATCAAAAGCAACCTAAAATAAAATCCTTGTCAATTGTTTTGTACGTATACCAAATTGCTGTTTCCTATATTTTATTCCATTGTATGCATACCAAATGGAAGGTTGGAGGCAGATATTTGCAGTAAAAAAGTCATTTTATGTCATTACCAGTTGTATCACTTTTTTTTTCCCATTACTGATTGCCATCATTGATTCAAAGTTTTCTTTTATTGGCTATGCAGACCAGAAAAGCAAGCTCAACAGCTGCAGAGATCATCAGTGTGGAATGTAAATTCAGGGGCTACATCAAGCTTGGTTGACAGCATGCAGACAACGATCATGGTGAGGCCAACTGCCTGTAATCTTTATATGTGCTATGTCTACTGTCATGAGTAATTTACCTAACAAGTTCACTCTGTCGATCAGCCAAATGCTCGTGGTAGCAGCCACCTTGCGAATTCCGACACAAGTTTTCTCTACTCTGCTGAGATGACCGAATTCGGAAAGTCCGAAAGCCTCGTGGAAGAATGGGATATTGTGGAATGTCCTACACTTCCTCCACCACCATCACAGGTGGAAGATGTCGAACACTGGACGCGGGCTATGTTCACAGACGCCACAAAGAAATAGCAACATATAATGTAAATATGTAAATCTTCTTCAGGTCATGTGGCTAAATGGACCTTTAGTTCTTTTGCAGCCAAATTGTCAGATCGAATTAGGATACTTTAGGTTTAACACCGTGGGATTGACCTTCCATTCATGTATCAAAATATGCAGAGTGGCTATTTGTCTATGTGGTTCATGCTATCAAGTTGCTGATTACAATGTAATGTAAAGTTGATCCAAGTGTAAGTAGTGGCATGAAAAGACAACTAACAAGGCATTGTCTCATGCTAGATTGGATCATTCACAATAGACAAATATGCACTCGTCAAAAATCTTTAATCTTTGCGAAGAAACTTGATTTAATGATTGTACTTGACAGTGACCGGTACACCGGCAATGCCAAAACAGTGCGACATTAGATGAGAGAACAACAAAAGGTCTGTGATGTTGACTCTGAAGGAGGAACCCTTTCTCTGAGCACCAACAAGGTCAACAGTTGGAATACACAGAGAGAGAGAGAGAGAGAGAGAGAGGAGGAAGGAAAACCTTGCGCATACACATCAGAAGCACGGCCTATCTGTTTTCTACTTGAGCAAAAGTCGCCACGACAATTTAACGCTGAGATGTCGCTGATACAATTCCGGCAAACACTAATCTTGCTGTGACGATCGAGAAAGGAAGTGTTCTGAAACCCTAATAACGGCAAGGACAGACGACACAACTTAAATCCGTATACAGAGCAACCTTTTGAATCCAGAGATTGATGAAACAGATTAAAGCGCTCCATCATGCAATCAGATTGATGGTCCGCCACAAAGAACAGCAAGATAAATCCATCATCGTCAAGCTTGTTTACCAGATCATCCACGAAGAAGAAAGCCTCGCGGCACTTAGAAATCTCATCGATTCTTCCAAGAATCGTTCTCGGAGACGACGACAACGAAACCGAGCGATGCAGGAAACAATGATCGATCTAAGACAAGTTCGTACATGGTCAATCGAAAGCTCCCCTCTCGATGGTTCGATCGAGGAAAAGCGTCGCCTCCCTCCATTTAGCGTCTGCAGCAACGTGGGGAAGGGTGGGAGGGAAAACCAAAGAGAAAAAGGAAGAAAACACCCACGGGTACGATAAATCGCCAGTGCGCTTACCGGATGCCACTCAGCTAATTCGGAGGCCCAAAAAAAAAAATTTTGTCGTCAAAACCTTCAAATTCCGAAGTCTTAGTATCACCTACGGTGACCAGAACTAATTGACGTTACGTGGAGGCTCCAGCTGCGCTGACGGTTTCCCTCGTTGAAACAAGACTAAATAGAATGGGATACGATCACTCTCGGTTGGCATACCGAATAAAAGTCAGCGCTCAAAGTCCCCCAAAAAATTTATTTTGGTGTCCAAACCTTCAAATTTTGCGTTCTTATATTCACTCAGGTGACGGGAACCTAGCTAATACACCGTGTAGAATTCCGCCGTGAGCTTAGGGCCGCCGTGTCGAGGATTAAACGCCCCCTAAAAAAATCAAATTGATGCAAAATTCCCTCAAGTTTCGATTTATTATCGTTACATGCCGGTGAGTGGACTCGAGCTTATCGTTACATACCGTTGAGTGGACTCGAGCTATTAATCATTGATTCACGATGGATTACTGTCTCTTTCCTTGAGAATTATATATTTATA
>LVTN01000119.1:347304-363912 GCA_001649415.1 Musa itinerans | reverse complement strand
CATATATACATATATATATACATACATACATACATACATATCCACATTCTTTGGGCTATTACAAATCTCATTCTTTGGGTTATTACAAATCCACATGATTGACATGCAAGATCATAAAAGTTCAGACCATGTTAATTACATGTAATTAAAATGTTTACAGAAGTAAGCACTATTAAGTACCAGCCAATTATATCAATTTTAAATAGCATCTGAGCAACCATGATTTCTTGCTTTTCATAGCCATTCCTAAGTGAAAAAATAGTCATCTTCAGCTAATGCTACATACCTAGATTAGCTAGCAGTTGAATATAATCTAAAAGAGCTGGCATAAAGTACCTTAAGGTTGCCTGGCATTTTCGAAGCTAGAGCTTCAGCAAACTCAACAATGGCATGATGCAAATAAATGGTGGTGGTGTGCTGGAGTAACTGTGACTGCTCCACCACCGCGTTCACCACATCAGGATGACAATGCCCGCAAGATACCGTGACTATGCCAGCGAAGGCATCAAGATAACGTTTTCCGGTCTCGTCATAAAGATACTGCATTTTCCCTTCCACAATATTCAGCTGAAAAGAAAAAAAACAATCCTTTAGGTTTGGCAAAGAAATTTCATCTATTAATACAAGACAGCTGAAGATATGCAGAAATTCTAAGCGGAGCCAAAAAAAGGAGAAAGCAAAAGATCCAAAAGAAATATATTTCTACTAAAAGAATGGCAAATGAAGCAGATTAAGATGGAGAACAATCATTATGCGTTGAGGGAGACATGCGGGCCACGTTTGTATGATTCGAGATGTAATCTCACTGAAAACTAAGAAAGTAGTCGGGATCTGAAGCGCATCGAGGCAAAAATGGGATCCTAACAAGAACCCAAATCGAATGCTACGACGTTAGGAGAGAGGAAAATGGACGCCAGAGAGATCGGGACAAGAAATTACTGGCTTCTGGTAGTAATAGAACAGCGATGGTCCAAGAAACTTCTTCCGCTTCTCAAGGACCTCATCGGCCAGCATCCCCTTGTACGGCCGCGGCTGGTGGTCGAAGGGCGGCAGCGACGGCGACGCGGAGGAGAGGCCGCGGCGGAGAAGCTCGCGGAGCTGCGCCTCCGATCGGAGGCCGCTCCGCCACAGATTGCGCCGGAGGAACATCGACGATGAGAAGGGGAATACGATGTGAGAGAAGTGCGGAGAGGAGGAGGAGGAGGAGGAGGAGGAAGCGGTGGACCCTCGCACTTCCCTTTCGTCTGCAACTACTGGCGCCATACCAAAGGCAATGCACATGAGAGGGTTCACGAGGAGCGAGATTATAATTTAGTACCCTCGAACTACCCGCTCTATGATTGGAGGCTAGCAAGGAGGTCCCACATGGAATCGCGATGAATGGGCGCGGACAGGGTGCGAATAATACTCTGACTCGTACAAAAAAATTTGCTGATGAGCTGGAGATTCGGCAAGTGGGACCTGCCCACGTCAGATGCGGTGCTTGGGTCATAGGATTAGCTGCATCGAGGGAACAGCTTTTTGTAGGAGTAGAGTGGATTATGTACACCTGTGACACAAGTGGAAGGGAACTCTTATCTGATTGGTAGAAAAGGCATTTGCTGCGGCGACCGCCACGTCACGTCGTGATAGAACATGAGTGCGGCTCACACGGAAAAGATGGGGATGATTGGAGTTAAATTATTATTTAGTAATACAAGTGGGGCAATTTATTATTATTATTATTTTCTCAAACCACGTCAGTTGTTTTTATCCAATTTTTAAAAGCATAAATATCAATTTTATTCTTAAAAAATATGTAAACTAATTCAGATCAATTCAATTTTCTCCTTTTTTGCATTCCTTTTTCTTTTTTATATCTCTTCCTTATAAGTTAATTAAAATTGCCCTCGTTATACTTACAATTGAATTGAAATACATTCATGCATAGAAGAATATATTTAAAAATACATTAAAATTTATACAAAAATAATCTTAAATTCATCGTAAAATGAAAACCTCAGTAGTTATCCGACTGGTGTACACTACTACTCATGTCGGCTGTTATCAAGAACTATCAACAACAAGATCATAAATAGCATCAACGAGAAGTTCTCGGTAGCATTTATATTAAAGAAGAAAGGTGGGGGGGGGGGGCATCAGCTACGATCCAAATAATCCTGCCAAACAATTATATATTCAAGAAAACCCCACATCATAATTAGAAATATTAACTACAAACAAATACACTCCAAGGTAGCAAGCAAAATAGATAAGATAGTAAAAGGGATGAAGATGCTACACATCCTGCCACAAGTTGTTCAGAAACAGGGTCCTCAAGAAATATGGGGGAGGGGGAGCATAAAATTAGTACAAAGAAAGATGAGGTTTTCCAACTCGATCGACCACCACACTCTTACCGCTATCAAATCAACCAATGGCTGAAACTGGTTACACTAAATTCAACAGAAACCTTGATTTTGCAAGGCCTGGGAGCCCAAAAAAAAATATTGGGGGAAAAATGATTCCAGTTACATGTACAAGGCAAGGAAAAGAAAAAGAATCTCACATTGTTATGGCACAGAGATCTTGAAAGACCGTCCTAATGTTAGGCCTCTCGTTTACAGGGAGAATGCACCTAAGTGATACAGCAAGCAGTTCATCCATCACCCTTGGACATTCCTCCAAGCCTGTGATATCTCTATCGAAGCAGTCCGTTCCCCTCCCCTCTCTGTTGCACATCTGAACCCAATCTGTCAGATCAACTGCACCTGTCTGGCCTGAGATAATATCACCAGCACTTCTTCGGGTTAGCAGCTCCATTAGTATTACCCCAAATGCATACACATCAGCCTTAAATGACGGGAATGGCTTGCTCGCACTTTGTAGCTCAGGTGCCCGGTACCCAAGTGCTCCCAAGTTTAATATGTGCTCGGCGGTCCCACCTTGCGTCGTGAGACGATGGAGGCTGTAATCTGTCAATCGAGCAGTGAGGTCTGGGCCAGTCAAGAGGATATTTGTCGGTTTTAGGCTTCCATGAGCCAAGCCCTTCTCGTTATGGAGGTAATACAAAGACCGAGCCACATCAATAGCAATTTTTAGCCTTTGGCTTACTGAGAGGCGGGAGTACCTTCTTGGTGTTGATTCTACAGAACAACACAGTTGAATCAAAGAATAAGATACTCACACACCAAAAGAACAACTAAATTATGAATTACAAGTCCTAGTATGCACATAAATCATATGTAGCTATGTTAACAAGCAATGCAGCACAAAACAGAGTGGTTATTCTTCTAAAACCAAAAAAAATTCAAACAAAAAAAAGCTGAAAAGTGAAAAGGCCAAACAGCAAAGCACAAGACGGAAAATTAATAGTAATGGAAATAAAACAGAAGATAGCTCCTAAAAGAGGATACCAAGATGAGGTATAGACCTATCAAAGGAGGGAGTGGTGGGTTATGCTTCATGAAACAAAAACAGAAAAGAAATAATGATTGATTTCTGAACCACAGACATTCACACATCTTGGGAGGAGATGAGGATCATACCAAGACGCATAAAACTTTCATCTGTATAAACATAGCAAAATCAAGGGCTATGGGTATTGCAAGATATCTTACTCACATTTGTAGGTACTAGATGGCTTCTGCTGCTAAGAATATTGAGAATTTAGAATTCACTATTTAGTTTTTGGAGATCTACCTTCATAGCAAACGAATCATCAATTACATTATCTAAACTAGAACAGTGACTAGATGAATATATTAACTGAAAAAAAAGTCTAAAGTAAGAAGAATGCAATTAGCAAATCTTTTAGGTTGCCACATATTGTGGGACCCCAAAAAAAAAAATCACATCACTGCATCCTGAGGGTTTTTATATACAATATGCGACAGATACTTGAAACAGATGACATACATAACTAGGACAAGAATTGTGATTCAAAGATGCAAAAACTAGAGAAGCCATCGTGGGATCCTTCACAGGCTTTATAGACTCAAGACTTCATATAGCCTGCAGAATTCAGTTGAAGTTTGTAAGAAGCAACTGAAAAATACCATCCCTCGTGATTTATTAGCAGTTCCTCGACAGGCTCAGACTTCATAATTAATTTCTACATCCTGATTATGGCTGTTCTGACAACTCCATATCAAATTATTTGTTTCCACACCACGTTTTGTCCCAAGTTTGTCTATAATACACCATCTCACATGTTGTATTTAGTCTAATATGTCCTTTTAGTTCTTTCATATTCAACAACTTGCAGAAACCATGTTTGCTGAAAAGAACTAAAAAGAAAGCAAGACCATGTTGTGATCAAACAAAATAGAACTTTTCATTATTGAGTCCCTTTTCAAGTCTATTCTAAACAATTTCTTCTTATCCTTCTACTCAACTGCCACTTAACAGAATCTGGCAGGCATGTGCTCCCTGGAAAATGGACTATATAGACTTTTGATTAATTCACTTAATATGAGACTTGAATCAGATCAAGTAGCATCATGCCATCTATAAATTTCATTTATCATGACTTGAATTGGATCATGTAGCATTGACATTTTTCATAAAATGAACAAATCTACTTAACCTATGGTATGCAGTTAAGAACTCGACAGAATCAGTAGGCATTTTTTAAACTTTGGGTCATCACTGATTAAGACTTCACCAGCAAAATTCACCACTTATATGTCATCTAAAACACTACTTTCCTTGTAGAAGCACATTTACAATGAAGGTTTCAATTTTAATTTCTTTAGAAATTTATAGTAAATTAGAATGTATTGCTTTACACCTATTTGGCCACAAGTACCCAGTTATGGGCTATTTTGATATAAATAGTGTTGATGTAACTTTGCAAAATCATTTAGTGATCCCATTTACAGAAGCAGTAAGATACTTGAATATTGATAAAACATAAACTAACTTCAAGATTTTGATATGGTAAAAGGTTGACATGAAATTGAAGGGGAAGTTCATAGGGAGAGTCAAAGAAGCAACAGTATTCCCAGAGAACCATAGAAGACATGTAGCAATCTAGTAATTGTATCAATATCAGGAAAGCAGCTGAAATGGGATCAAGTTACAGAAAGTCTTACCATAAAGATAAAGTGCCAGACTATCTCCATTAACATAATCAGAAATAATCAATCTCTCTTGCTCCCTTGGGCCCCAATAATAGGCCCTCCAAGGGATGATATTAGGATGTTTGATGGTTCCAATTCTCTTTGCTTCTTTAGCAAATTCTTTTTTGATTTTGACAAGGCCAACTCTTAACCACTTCACAGTCAAAATGTGACCACTATCAAGGGTTGCTTTATAGGAAGTCCCATGGCTGCTTCTACCAAGAACTTCTGCAGGGGCACGAGATAATTCTTCAGCTGTGAAAATCAAAGTGTTGTCCAGGAAAAAAAGTTCTCCAGCCAGTCGGTCTGGTGAATAGACATCCAACATCACTGATTGCTCAGATACACCCAAATCAATTAAATGAGGTGAAGAGCCTAATGGTGACCCTGGAGAAGATCTCTCTCCTGTGGTACAGGTCGCAGGATGATTCTGTAGCACATTATTTACCGTAGATTCTGTTCTGTGATCAGAATAACCACATTCGACAGCTTCTGTTAATAACTCCTTGTGTGCAGACACTGATCTGGTGGCTGATGTTAAGAGATGATCATTCGAGAAACTCATTGAATTGTTCACAGGAGTATCTTTTGAAGATTTAAATATCTTACGACGACCAAATCTCCCGAGTTTTACTTCCATTCCAGTTGCCTGATCTCTAAATCGATTCTTTCCACAAAGTTCTTGGGTCCTTATCACATATAATGCCATTAATGCAAACAAAATTAACATGACAGCACCAATAGAGCCAACAATAGATGCAATTCGAACACTATACTTCATATGATGATGACTATCACCGCCTTCACCGTTACTTCCTGAAGACATGCCGTTGGGAGAAACCAGTAAATTATTTCCAGGATAAAATGCGGTGCTTGGGAACCTCTGCAGAGTTTCTGGTATAGTGCCTGATAGATCATTGTAGGAAACATTGAAAACATTCAGACCTGACTGAGGCATGTCGGGTATTCTACCCCTAAAATGATTCATCGATAGGTCAAGTATTTCCAAAGTGCCAAGCTTGCTTAGCTCACTGGGCAACTCTCCAGATAAGGTATTGTTTCGAAGAATGAGCAACTTAAGTCTTTGCATGTTACCAATTTCTGGAGGCAATGGACCAATTAATAAGTTATTAGATAAATCAAGACTCTCCAGATGACTATAAGAAGGAAGAACAAGTGATTCGGTTGAATGTGAACTTTGAAGTGGAATAATTCCAGAAAATTGGTTCCCTGAAAGATTCAAGCTAATTAAGGTTAAGGATGTGAAAAGTCCTGGCAGAACTGGTCCTGAAAGTCTGTTTAGACTGAGATCAATTATGGATAACTCAGGATAATTTCCTAAGGTAGAAGGAAGAGAGCCAACCAAAGAATTATTTCGAAGTCTTATGGATGTCAGGTTCTGAAGTTGAGATGCCTCAGGATAGTTCCCAGACAATGAATTTGAGCTTAAATCAATAATTGCCAATGTAGGTTCCCAGCTCTGCATCACAGATAGACCACCAGAGATATTGTTATTACTAAAATCCAATGATATGCATACCCCTACGCTTGACGGCAATAAACCTGATAGCATATTCGAGGACAGATTTAGAAACTTCAAGGACGTAGAGGTGATATCCCTAACATTACCTGCAAAAAAGAAAAACATGTTAATCAGCTGATCTTGGAATAACAAACTGGAGCAGTGTGTAAAAAATGTTTACTAAAACAAAGAAAACCATTTCAGTTGATAATTGTAAATACAAAAGTTGGCATTTGCACCATAAAGGAAAAGAATTAAAACCATCCTCCACATTCCTTCCATTTGATTTTTGTACATTCCCCAACCACAACCAAATGTGCATCTTACCACATTGGTTTTTAGTTGTTTCTTTCATTCCCCAAAGCAGGGCCTGAGTTACATGTGATAATCGACAAACAATAATTGCATGGGGAATCTGGGTCAAATCTACAGCCCATGGGCATATCAAAGGCCCAAAATAATAATATCAAGTGACATACATCACCCTCTAACCATATCTTATCCTTTAAGCCCTTTTGTTCCCCCATCTTGCTTCACTTTCATCATTGTAGATTTTATTTTATTTTTTCTTCTTGGACTATGGTCCGCATCACCCTCTAACCATATCCTATCCTTCCCAAGTCATGTATTTTTCTTGACATGACAATATTTGCTGAATTATTAAATAACTTGGCCTGTATTATATTGGACTTAAAGGACTCAATATCTAGCTTCTAATAGACCGGTCCACGATCCAATATAGTTCAACAAACCCTATATAATTCAGGAAAGAGAACCTCGCTCCAAACATAGAAATAGGTCTTACAGTAGGACTCCTTTAATTTTAACTGTATTGCTGTTGTTTGCACCATGTTAAACCAAATGAAGCAAAATACTGCTACAGAAAATACTGAAGAAACAATATCTCCACTTAAACAACCTTTTTCTCTAAATGCAATATATATTAAGACCTTCCAAAAGGGTTTTTCCCTTCCCTACAAGGTAAATTACCTTAAAGTGTAGTTAGTGACATTTTTTTCCTAAGAAATTTACCATCTCTACTAGTACTATCCAGCAACAGAGGTCTATCAGAAGCAATGGTTGTGCAAGTAAACAAAAGGCAGGTCGTGGAGACGCTCAAGCAAGACTCTGATTATTCTACTAAGTTTCTCAAGTGCTCTTAATAGTTGCAACAGATCATAGCATTTTTACCTGTAAAGCCATTTCCACTGAGGTCAAGTTCTGATAAGTCCAGGGTACTCGCAAGCAGAGCTCCCGGTACAGATCCATACAGCTTATTAGCAACGGCCCGGAAAACTCTTAAGCTGAACACCGAGTCAAAAGACGGAAGTTTCCCACTCAGTAGATTGTTGCTGACATCCAAAGACTCCAAATTCTTGAACACTGGTATAGCATCATTCGAAAAGAAGCCGCCGCTGAGCTTGTTATTACTCAAGTTCAAGTACTTGACCGTATTCCCCAAGCCCGTGAGGTTCTCCGCATCAACAAGGAGGTTCCCGGTGAAATCATTACTACTCAGATCGACATAGTCTATGTTCCTGAGCTCCGAAAGCAGAGTCCCGATGTCTCCCCACAGGCCATTGGATCTCAAATCCAGCACCCTGAGCTGCTGAAGATTCCGGATCCCGGAGGGAAACCCTTGCGACAAGTTATTCCAAGAAAGATTGAGGTAAGTCAACCCCCAAAGCTCAGTGATCCGGCCGGGAATGGGCCCGTAGAACTGGTTAGCCGAGAGATCCAAGCGCCGCAGCGAGGACACGCCGCCGAGGCCGGGCACGAGGCGGCCGGTCAAGGCATTGCCGGCGAGGCTGAGGTTCTGGAGGCGAGCAAGCGGGGCGAGAGTGGAGAACTTGAGGTCACCGACGAGGCCGAGGCGAGCGAGGTCGACGGCCACGACGCCGCCGGCGGCGTCACAGGCGACGCCGTACCAGGATCCGCAGACGGCGGATCCCGCCCCGGGCTGGTTCCATGACCCGAACACGCGGCCGGAGGGGTCGGAGGAGATGCCCTTCTTGAACTCGAGGAGGGCCCTGGCCTCCTCCTCGTCCGCGACGACTGCAGCGGCGGCGGCGGAGAAGAAGAAGAGGGAGAGCAGGAGGAGGGCGTCGCGGATGTACGGATCCATCTACTGGGGTATTCTCCTCTAAGGCGAGGGCTGGGCTTCAGGGAGCGGTGGAGGAAACCCTAGTCATGGAGGAAACCCTTTTGAGGAAGGAAGCGAGGAAGAGAAGTGCGTGTGAGAGAGAAAGGGACAGAGAGGTGTTGGGAGGTGGCTTCAACATGTAAAATTGGGTTAATTAATATTATTATGGTGAGGTGAGGAGAAGACAGAGAAAGGAAGAATAAGCACAGCAAAACAGACTGTAAAGGACTTTTAAAAACAAATAGAACAGAAGAAGACTACACACCACACCCCCACATGATGGATGGATGGAAGGGGGGGATGTGTTCCTTCTCACTCTCTCTCTCTCACTTTCCATCTTTCTTCTCACCACCTAATTCTTTTTTATATCAACTCATAAACAAATGCCATTTTGCTCCCACTCACACACACACATTACATTTATTATGATTTCCAATTTAAGGGAAATTGGGAGTGATGGACAATGACCTGTCATGATCAAAGTTTGGGAGGTGAGTCACCAAATTACTATTTTGCATGTTTATGGAAAGAAAGATTTTGGGAACAATTGATGGCTGAGAATGACAGCAAATGTGATTTTGATTCTGATGCGATTAGGTGAGGTACTAAATCAGTAGTACTACTTTGGTGGCTTGCAAGAAGAGATGTAATGTTTGATTAGTATGTGATGGGTGCAAGCTAAGCATGATCTAGATGGTGTTGTGGTTGGAGCCAATGGGTTGGGCTGGTCTTGTCAAAGCAAGCTTTAGACTTGATTAGATATGTATTATACTTTCATGTGATCTTCACTTTTTATATGCACACTCAAAATCATGATGAGAATAAGACTCTAATAATAAGAGCTTAGCCAGTATAAATACTTTGGGTAGTCAGTCAAATTTTATCTTCATCATTTACATTTATCATATGCATATATATTAATTATAAAGAAGAATCTAACATACCAAAGAACATAATAAATACTAGACCTGTGTGGATGAGCCTTGGGAGTCTTGTGGTAGATTTAAGTAGAGAATTAGGAAGAAGATAAGTGGAAGAGGAAGTTGCTTTGGAGAACTTATCTGCAAAGTTGTGAGAATAAATGAAGCACCTCAGGCTAGCTTTTTCCCAAGCCCTGCTGCCACTGCTCAAGAAAGATACAGCTTTGGCACACAAAGACTGGCTTCTTCTCCATGTGCCATCCCACATGCCATCTATCATTCACTCCACAGAAATAAAATTAGGGGGTGATGGTGGCCTGTGTCTGTGTGTGTGTGGGGGGGAGGGCACATGTGTGCAGGCTGCAGGAACTTACTTCTGGCCTGGGGTTGACCTGTCCTTTGATGACTTCTTTGCAGGTATCTCTCTACTCCTGTGCTTTCTCCATTGCTTTGCAAAAATCCCTGTTGAAGGCTACTGGTTGCTGCTCATCTTGTGTCCCACCCCACAAGCACAAACTCCTCCTTGTTCATTGTCCCATTTGCTGTGGAACTGATTCTAAACAGGTAGATGAGTTGCTGTGGAACTTTTCCTTTTGTCGGCAGGGTCTATCTTAGATTCCTTGAGCAGCTGTTGAGAACAACCACTAGGTCAATGAAAACTAGTTTCAGTGCATAAAATTAAGTAGAACATGGATTATAACAATCATGCATACTGCACATGATTTACTACACTGAGATTTTGGTTTAAGAGATCAGATTACAGCAAAGAGATTGAAGAGCAGGCAAGATAGTTTTGCTCAATATATGGATGGAGAGCACTGGAGAGGGCTGCTTTCCAGGTCCCTTTAAGATGTCTCTCACTAAGTCCTCATTTTGCACATAATCATCAAATTTTCATATCTAAATTTAGTCAAACTCAATTAAATAAAGCAGTTTTAGATGCATCTAAAGGCTATTACACCACTAAGACAAGACTGCAGAGAAGCCAACTCCAGCAGCAACATCAACAAGTTATATGAGACATACATGAAAGGGAGTTGATTCTGAGAGGAAAATTTTGGTCCTCAGAAACTCCCAAATGTGGAGCTATAGACTGAACAGCTATATTTTGTCTGCTTGTAGAAAGATCAATGGAATCAGCATAACAATTAATAATTCTGTTGTCACATTTACATGGCTCAACTCACATATGCACAGAGAACACTGCAGCAGAGCATTGCTTTTCAGTGAACATTATAATGCAATTGTTTAGCTGTCTGAAAACCACAAATTTGTTTTACAGATTAGTAGACATATCTATATACATAATTAATGGAGATGCATTTGATACATTTCACCCCTTTTTTCCCCCCTGAAACTACATGTAATGGAGATAAGATGAAGGTATTTGCACAGGATCAACCGAAGCAGAACTTTTGAGGACTTTAAATCATTTTTTTTATATTTCAAGTCAATGTAATCTCTTTTCTCTTATTTTTTGAGAAAAAAAATTGGAAGATTATACATTATTGAAATTAAGAAAGGCCAATAATATCTAAGCAGAACTGGTGCCAGTATTATGTTGGAAGAAAGCTTAGACAAGAAGACAACTGCTGTAAAACCCCCAAAGCTAGTTGGGAATACTAATATGGATTTATTGGCTGAAGACCAAGCTAATCAAAAGAGAGCTGCTATTGCTTCTAGGTAACCAGTTTGCTGAACTCTTCTAAATCATCTGCCACCCTATATTTTCTGAGAAATTACCCAAGCAAATCATGCACATGCATTTTCTATAAAACCATGAAAGCTAATGAGAGTTCAGCAATTTCCAAGAGAGAGAGAGAGAGAGAGAGTCGTTGGTAAAATTTATTTTTAATTTATGAAGGATACCTTTGCTAAGCATTTCTACTCACAAAGTTAAAAGACTGCTGCATCTGTTGAGCATCTCTAAAACCTGCATCAGCAGGAGCTTTATGCATTCAATCTTTCTTCTAAATAGTGTTTAGGTGTTTGGAGAGCTTTAAGATTGCATTGTGTGCCAACCTCTTGTTTGTATAGTATAAAAAAAGAACTTAGATGTACCTGCAAAACATAAATGTGCAATAGACAAGAACTTAGACAAAACAGCTTATGGAGGAATTTGGATAAACTGGAAACTTATTGTAACAACAACAGGATCTTGTACCATGTACCAAGAAGACATGTTATGGTCTCATAAAACCTTGGTAGATCTAACAGTAGCATTAAACAAGTTAGGACCAAAAGGGCTTTTAGATGACAGTGACACTTGCAGAATGCAGATATTGATTAGCCTGCACATATGCCCAAGCCTCACCCTCTTTGAGCATTATATATGAAGTCTCAACTCCAGTGATGTGAGATGACACTAGAGAAAGGTACAGGGAACTCAAAAGTTGGGCACAGACTTGTGTACATTCTCCTCACTCCTTAAAAATAATTAAAAAAAAACCAAGGAAACACAATGCCTTCCACCAACCAAATGTCCCAAACACACCCCCCCCCCCCCCCCCTTTTCCAAACCTCCTCCCACACAATCCCTATGTATTTCTAACATCTTTGTTCTCTCATGATCTCTCAGACTCCTGCTTGCTGATTCCATCTTGCTCCTTTTGTAAGGGTTGATTGATTGATAAAGACCTTTCTTCCAGATCATGGTTGAAAAGGGAAATGAACCCCATAAAGGAGTACTGAGAACAACAAAAGAAAAAAAAACATTAAACATTTTCTTAGGCCTGTTTTCTAGGCCAATCAAACAACCACTGGGCTCCCACTGTGAGAACCCTTTGAAATCTATTTGGTTCTGGAGTTTCCCAAAGGTTTAGTATTGTCATAACCTTAACCTATGAGGCCTTAGACAGGTCATCTGAACACACCTATCTTGGTCTAAGCCAACCTTAAGCTACTTAACCTTCAAATGGAGGAGGCACTTTTGATTTTTATTTGTGATGGTAGTAAAAGAAATGTCTCAAGCTCATGATGGCACCTTCATGACAAGGAAGTTAGAAAATCAGTGGATACAGTTCCATCATTAAAAACAGGTGGTTGGAAAGTTAAATATAAAAAAACTCCTTTATGCTTGTAATAAATAAAGCATGTAAAAAAGTTTCAGAGAAAGAATTCAGCACTATCTTGCTCAAATTTGCACATCAACAAATTTGCACACCAAGATACTTTGGGTCCCCATGATGCTCTGGGATCTGGATTGATGACCTACAAAGATCCATATACATATTATTTCTTGCAAGTAGAAAGCATTTTCATGACTCATAACAGGCACAAAAGAATCATCTTACCATGAAATCAAAGGTCGAAGAGGCGAATTCTTTAATTCTACCACACCTGTAAAGATATTTAAAATCATTTGATCGCCTCTTGCCACACTGATATCTGTAAAGTCCTGGGTATTCTCCAAAATCTTTCCAAATGCTAGCAAATAGCAAGGTAGAAAAAATGGTTCTAACTTGTGATAACAAGTTGAAGGAGAAACAGAGATGATGTTGGGAGGAGGAACAGAAATAATGTATGGAGAGAGAGAGAGAGTAAAAATACCAACACTGTGACAACAAGTTAGAAATAATGGTTCTACAACTCATTATGTTGGAGGAGAAACACAATAGGATCATATCCTTGAAGAACTAATTGAAAATAATGTGCAAATACACACAACCACTAATCTTTCAGGTATTTCAAGAACACAATTTGTTCTTAAAAGTCATTGAGAAAACAAAATGATCTGAAAGGTTAATTTTTACTACGAGAGCTTTTGCAAGCAATTTGGCTAGAAGAAAGCAAGCTGTGACGAGGGTTCTCTATGTGACTAATAAAAGCTTGATGTTGATACATAGCTCTTCATGGCAAAGGCTAAAAATTTACATTACATCCAGTAAAATATACATGGAATAAAATTACTGTAAACAATACAATGCCCCCCATATACAGAAAACAAGGAATACAAATGTGATTTCACTTGACACAGAATGTCCTTATAGGAGACATGAATGGGATAAAGAGAAGTGACCTTAGTGAGTTTTTTTCATCAATTTTGTGTAAAGGTCATCTAGGCCCAGATAGTTCCACTGGATGAAGGTTGTCAGTGGAATCTTGAATCCACTCGTTGTGATTATGCGGGGCCAACTCATCGTGCCGCACCACTTCAACCTTCTGCCATTCCTCCCACCTCTCAGCAAGACCATCTCCTTCGAGCATTCTTACCACCTCCGACATCTTGGGTCGTTCCAATGGTGAGCCCTGAGTGCATAGCAGCGCAACTTGGATAAGTGACTCCACTTCAGCTTCGATGTAGTTGTTCTGCAAATCTGGATCCACTAACATTTCCAGTTTTTTGTCTTTCAGAAGACCTTTCACCTGGAAGCAATGCAGGTATCAATTAATTAACATCTTCCCATGTACCAGAAAAGCAAAGCTGATACAAATTATGTTCACAAACAGAGCTAAATAACTAAAATTAGAAACAAATGACTAAGCAAATTTTCTTTCCAATTATGCACTAGTGATGTAGTATGAAGTTCTTATTGATCCCTTATGAGAGCTCTGTAGCTCACCAACTCAGAGTGCTGAGCTTCATGGATCAAATGATTTTATACTACCCTCGAATAAGCAGACATACTCCTAGATGCCTCACTAACGTGAAAGGCGGATATACTCTACCAGTGGGTCCAAAAGAGATGATCAGTCTAATCATTTTCACCCTTGGATATTGACCATAGTGGAAACCTTAAAACATGTATGCTTAGATCCCAAAGTCACTAGAAAAAAAAAACTAGGATAAGGTGCACTGTTCCAGATCAATCCTAATCTAATAACTGATTCCAGATTCTTAAATTTTTAAAGTAAATGTGTAAGAGAAAGACGGCTTAATGAATCATGGGAACAATGGCCAGCACTTACCCAGTCAAGCAACATGACATCATCATCATTTGCAAGCCGAGCAAGATCAAATGCTCTTTGACCTGTGATCAGTTCCAGAAGCATGATTCCATACCCAAAAACATCAGTTTTCTCAGAGGACTTCCCTGTTGACAAGTATTCTGGAGCAATATGACCTATCGTTCCACGGACAGCAGTTGTGACATGGGTATCCTTGTAGTCCATTAGTTTGGCTAAGCCAAAATCCCCTACAACTGCCTCAAACTCCTCATCCAACAGAATATTTGCAGCTTTAACATCACGATGAATAATTCTTGGATCACAATGGTCATGCAAGTAGGACAGCCCCCTTGCAGCACCCAACGCAACCCTCCGCCGAATTGTCCAATCAAGTGGTGGCTCTGATGGTGGACGTTCTGCGAATAAATATTAAAATCTCATGAGATTAAGATAACTAAAAAAAAATCCCTTAATAGAGATCTCTTTAATTGTTTGAACATTGTGATTGGTATGCCTTACTTTTTTTTCTAAAAACAGAAACATTGTTATTACTAAAATTAAGAAAATGCTTTACACTCCAATAGCGATGCAGTCGAAAAGAAGTACCTCTTAAGCATGATGCAACACTTCCATTAGCCATATATGGATACACAAGCAATCGTTCAGTAGGTGTCATACAAAATCCGCGAAGTCTAAGTAGGTTACGGTGCACAGCCATGCTAATCATCTCAACTTCAGTTTGAAACTGAAGCTCCCCACCTGGGGTGCGTTCTTCTTTTAGCCTCTTTACAGCTACAAGTGAACCATCCGCAAGCCGTCCTTTATAGACTTTCCCAAATCCACCTCTGCCTAAAATGTTCTTGTTACTGAAATTATCAGTTGCAACTTGTAATTCTCGGAGAGAAAACCTTTTAAGCTGGCCCAAATGAACTTCTGGATCCTCTTCAGCTGCATAGAAATCCCTGGAAAAATTAAGTACTATAAACATGTAAACAACACATAAAACAACATTAATAACTAACCAGGCACATCAAAGAAATGTTCTTGTGGCTTGCGACGACGCCACCAGGCAAAACCAATAGCAGGTGCAGCAAACAGCAAGGCAGCACCTGCAGCAACCCCACCAGCAATCGCTGCAATGCTGGACGCACTACTTCCTGTTAAAATGACAAGAAACAAGCTTTAAAATATCCACTCATGATTTTTTATTTTTCATGTAGCCTAGGCCAAAGCTGACATGCACCATCAATTCTTTATGAAAACTTGAAAAGAATGCTTTCAATGGATAACCTTGTTCAACGTTGCAAATAAGATGTGGAAGGACCATTATCGTTTACCATATTAAGAACAAAAAGTCACCGGTGGGTACCATGGGCCCGATGCAGGTAAGAAATTTTACATACTCATAATACAAAATGTCAAGTAATCCATAGATTGAAGTGCATTAGGATTCCAACCAGGGTTTTTAATTTCATACCGTACCACCCGGTACAGGCGGTACATATTGATCCATCAGCAGACCGGCACGCGGACTGCCCGGTAGGTTTTTGGCCCCATATAAGGTGATATAGGGCTGTACTAGGCGGTAACGGTCAAAATTTCGATCGTTACCAACCTGTACCAGGCGGTACCATAGATTTCAGCTTTTGATGTTGATTGTTAGAATTACTTGTTAAACCAGGAATTTTTGGTAGCAATTTGACATAGAACAAGTGTTGATGGAGTCTCAAAGAGGATTACTGCAACTAATTGAATTGAAATAAAAGCATAAAGCTGCTGAAATTCTAGAAACAGTACATAAAATTGTCTTAACAATGATTTCAGAAAGATTATATGATGCAAGTCATTGTCCAATACTTCAGATTTATAAATTTAAATATCATTTTCAGTTAAAACATGAAGGAATTATTGCGAGGAAAAATCAGTTTATGATAGGATGAACCATAGATTTCAGCTTTTGAGGTTGAGTCATTAGTTAACTCTTTTCTAATGACTCCATTTTTTATAAATTTAAATATCATTTTCAGCTAAAAC